>LPNX010577625.1:369361-551788 GCA_001517045.1 Pseudotsuga menziesii
AGAGTCTAAACACATACATGATGAGATTGATGAAGATATTAACCTTTGCTACAAGGTTGAAGATGCAAGTCTATACACTAGATGGTCACATAGAATACTAGTAGCATAGGAAGCTACTTGTCACTCTGGTACATAATGTTTTCAGTGCATAGAGCACAGAAGACAGAGGGAGTATGATGCTCCGCTTCAGAGGGAGTGACTACAGAATATCTTGAGGTTCGACATGGTACAACAGGATGAGCAGATTACTGATGACTCTAGGCTTTACTGAGAGTAAAGTGGATTCCAACCTTTGCTCCAAAGTTGAAGGTGGAAGACCAGTGATGCTCCTGTTATGTGTTGGTGCACTACTGTTCTAGGTATGGAGGTGTGGCAGTGTACAGATGGAATATTCCTTGGACAAGGGAAGTATGCAGTAGAGATCCTAAAGAGGTTCAGGATGATGGACTGCATGACCATACCTATGGCATCAAACCTGAAGCTATTGAGTGATGCTTCTTGAGAGACGGTTGATGCTATGATGTATCGTCAGATGATTGGGTCATTGATGTACCTGACGAACACAAGACCAGATATTTGCTTTGCTGTGAACACATTGAGCCAGTACTTGTCAGATCCGAGAAGTGTTCACTTGATTGCTGCAAAGCATATTCTGAGGTACCTGAAGGGTACAATTGATTATGGGCTCAAGTATGATGCGAATCAGAAGATTAACCTGGAGGGTTATGTTGATTCAGATTGGGCAGGCAGTTCCATCGACAGGAAGAGTAATTCGGGATGTTGCTTCAGTATGGGATCAGGTGTGATCTCTTGGTTTAGCAGGAAGCAATCCTGTGTGGCACTGAGTACAGCTGAAGCAGAGTATGTCACAGCTTGTTTAGCTAGTTGTGAGGCAGTATGGCTGCGGAAGCTACTGTCTGATATATTTGATCTCCAGCTGGATGCTACCTGTATACATTGTGACAACTAGAGTTGCGTGAAGTTGTCAGAGAATCCAGTGTTCCATGACAGGTCGAAGCATATCGAGATCAAATATCACTATATCAGGGATATGGTGTAGAGAGGAGCAGTGAAGCTCCTGTATGTTGCGACGAAGGAACAGATAGCTGATGTATTGACGAAGCCATTGGCTAGGCTGAAGTTAGAGTAATTCAGAGAGAGACTTGGTGTTCTCCAAATTGAGGCTTCCTCCCAGAGACAGTGATGAGATCCAGAGCCATTCTGACATGGTGAGAGGATTGGTTCCTTCCATGGTCAGATGTAAGGGCTGAGATATTCCGTCATGGTGAGAGGATTGGTTCCTTCCATGACTGATATGAGTACTGAGATCCATAGCCATTATGACGAGCAGGTCAGATGTAAGGGCTGTGCCATTCTTTTCATGGCTAAAGGATTTAGTTCCTTCCATGTTAGATGTAAGTGCAGAAATCTCTCTTCATTGTGGTTGAGAGTCTTCCATCATTGGATGGGATTGAGCCATTCTGACGAGTAGGTCAGATGTAAGGGCTGAGCCATTCTGGTCATGGATAAAGGATTAAGTTCCTCCCATGACAGATATGAGTGCTGGCCATTCTGTCAAGTAGGACAGATGTAAGGGAAATTGCCATTCTAGGAATGGAGGCACCTGGTCAGTTACCAGGAAGACTCAGTGTAAAAGCTGAGTAGCCATTCTGATATGACAGAGGGATGTGTTCCCACTTGATCAGATGTAAGGGCTGAACCATTCTGTTCATGGCTAAAGGATTTAGTTCCTTCCATGTCAGATGTGAGTGTTGGCCATTCCGACAAGCAGGTCGGATGTAAGGGCAACTGCCATTCTCGAGGAGAATGGAGGCGCCTAGTCAGTTACTAGGTAGCTCAGTCGAGGAGGACTTGGGGCCATTCTGATGTGACTGTAGTTTACTACAAGATTAGATGTGAGTGCATGCCTTTCCATCACTGTGATAGGATGTGTTCTTGTCTGGATGGATGTAAGTACCGAGCCAGTCTTCGCATCATGTGTTGATCAAACGTAAGTGTTGTGCCATTCTTCGCATCATGTGTTGATCAGATCTAAGTGCAGTATCTATCTTGGCATCATGTGTTGATCAGATAGAGATGGTTGAGCCAGTCTTCGCATCATGTGTTGATCAGACGTAAGTGTTGTGCCAGTCTTCGCATCATGTGTTGATCAGACGTAAGTGCAGTGCCATTCTTCGCATCATGTGTTGATCAGATGTAAGTGCAGTATCTATATTGGCATCATGTGTTGATCAGATAGAGATGATTGAGCCAGTCTTCGCATCATGTGTTGATCAGACGTAAGTGCTGGGCCTTTCTGATGAGTAGGTTAGATGTGAGTGTTGGGCGTGCCTTTCTGACGAGTAGGTCAGATGTAAGTGCTGGGCGAAGACCTACATGAGGAGTAGGCCTACATCCAGCATGAAAAAGGGCTGGCTCCGTAGAACTTCCTATGACGAGATAGTATACCCATGATGATGACCAGTGGAGATCCAAATCGAGCTATGATCCAGATCCAGTTATGATGACTCCGAGAGATCCAGATCGAGTGATGATCTAGATCCAGCAGTGGTGATCCAGATGGAGAGATGATCCAAATCCAGATGACTTGAAGACAAAGATGACTTGAAGACAAGATGACTTGAAGACGAAGATGACTCAAAGATGAAGATGATCCAGTTGATGCAGAGAAGAAGACCAGTGCTGAAAATTGTGTCGAAAGAATACCTTCCTAGTTAAGAGGGAGTGTTGATGTATATGTAACTTCGGAATGTATTCTTCTATGTATCTTCTATGTATTGTAACCCGATGTTTATTCCGGGATGTTTCTATTATGTATTTGAGTCATGTGGTCATACCCCGATGTTCCGATCGGGAGGATTAATAATGTAAACAAGTCATATCAAGTCATTAGGTAAGTCCCCACAGTTTAGGGGCACTTGAGTTATTATACACTAATTAAGGTGTAGGCTCGAGTAGTAATTATTAGGTTGAGTGCACTTCAAGTCAACGGAAGAATATAAATAGAGAGTGAGAGTCTCTCTATTTATCACTTGTGACTTACATCACTTGCTCTCTCAAGTGTGGCGCACCTTTGGAGAAGGAAATCTTTGGCTTGACAGAAGACAGAAGGCTGCTATTGTGTTGGGAGTTCATCTTACTGTTTTGGGATCACATCTTGTGGTGATACTATCTTAGAGGAAGTTGAGGGGTTTTCTCCATTTATGGTTTCCCCTCCTAAAATATTTGTGTCTCTTGTCTCTTGTGATGTGCTTATGTGATTGTTGTGCTTGTTATTCTCTCAGTGAAAAGATCTTATCATAATGCTAGCTTAAATGTTGAAAAAAAAAACTAACAATCATTTTGACCTCATCAATGGAATATGAGTAAGACCCATGCAAGGATTGATGATCAATCAATTGATGTTGGGTAGGGAAAGTATCGGTCAAAACTATCAAGGTGGAAGTGTTTTTAAAAAAATTGCTAACCTCCTCGTGACGAGGAAACTCTTTGGTGACATGTTCACCTCCACATATGAGGCGGGGGAATTTTACATTTCTCTTATTTCTAGATTCGACATATGTAGTTTTTTTTTATTATATTACTATTGATTCGTATATTTCTAAGATTTATTTCTTCCTTTCTTCTTTGTTCCAAAATATTTTAAGGGTTGAACCATATTCACTTCAATAGAAACAACAGTATCAAAAGCAGTATTGGGATTGACAATAGTCTCGCTAGAGGGTGAAGCATGTTGGTTTTGTTTCTTCATGGATTTGGCCACCGACTGTGTGTTGGGTGTGATAATGTCTAAATTAATTCACCTATTCTTTAGTTATCAACCGGGCTTGGTCAACTTAGAGTTGACACAAAATACATGCGAAGGTAGAGGGGTTCTTATGGTGTCGTGGAAATATTTTAACAAACAAAATATCGAAAGATCTTTCAAAATGAAAAAATGAGTCAAACTCCTAAAAATTCAGCTATTAAGTCAATTAAATTGGGACAAAATATTAAAATAAATAATTAATAATTTATTAAACTGAAAAATGATATTATTAACAACTAATATTTAACTTGAAAACTAATATGCAAGGGAACCTATTTAATAAGCAAGTAGAAAACTTAATAAAAGAAATATCTTTAGGTTCTATATTACAAGTTCTTTCAACAATAACACAACATAAAAGAGACAACCTAAAAACATACTAAGGATAACACATACGACACTAAGTCTCACATACAAACGGATAAATCAATAGAAAAGGCATAAATACAAAACAATACAACAACAAAAAAAAATCAGAAACAATATTCAAGAAACAAAACCATAAGCAACTTAACACACATTCAAGGCGAAAAGAAGGAAGGAAAATGATAAAAATTTAATAAATAACCTAAAACAATTAAACTTTAACTTCAATGTTAAATAAAACTATTATCTAACTATCTCGGTCAAAACATAATTCAAACATTAACAAAACAGAACTAGAAACATGTTGGAGACATTTACCACCATACACACTCTTTTTGGTCAATTTGGCCTAGTTAAACCACTATCCTAAGTATTATTGACTTATTTGAAATCATTGACATCAGCTATATCACACCCATTCCTACCTTCAGTCAAGGAGGCTAACTTAGCCTTCTCCTACATTCGGGGAGGCTAACTAGAGCACTCCGGGGGTGATCTGAGTGTCATTAATGCCCCATNATTAAACAGAGTAGTGAAGGTGCCCTCCATCACTAAATTGATTATTTATTGATTATTTAATGAAATGGAGTCAACATAGGCACCTCCAACCACTTCTGATGTTCAGTCACACTTTAGTTAACCTCATCGGGGTTCATTGGAGTCATTGAAGCGCTACCACTTGTTGGTTGGCTTGTTGTGACATCTGTCTGACCTGCTTTCAGTTAGACTCAGCCATTTATTACACTTCGACTTCAGTTAGGATTTAGTTGAGTCAATTAGGGTTTTGATCAGTGGTTAACTGGAGTGTTGACTATAGCTTACATTCAATTAAGCTAGACTCACTCATTCAATTCGAATGACCTCCTTGGGAATTTGAATTGATTTTTCATTCATGCTTGTAGCATGATCTTGTGTTGTATTACTCATTCTTTGTGTGAATATACAGAGCGACTACTCATTTTGTAGCACTATTACACCATTTTCATGACTTATTGTTAGTAATCTTTGATGAGACTGTGTTTTAGTCCCTAGATTACTATGACAGATTAATATAGTATCAGAGCTCACAGCGAGACAAAGCTCAGATCTCTCAAAAACAAGGTTTTTGATAGATCTTGCATGAAAAATTGAGCAAAAGCTCAAAATTCTAGCACTGAACCAGAAGCCAAGGCTTACCACTTAATACCTCAAGTAAAGAAATTGTTGATCAAGCTTGCTTAATTGACTATGCTGGGTGTGATGAAAGCCTAAAATGTGTAGGCTGTCTGACCTTACATTGCCCTTTTTGTTGTGATTTTCAAGTTTTTGACAGGTGAAAGCATTCGCTCCAGTAGATTCATATGGCTTCTTCCATAGATATTTTGACTCCATTCAATATACACTCATGGAAAGGAGACATGGAGATCCAGCTACACTCCAGAGGACTCTATAAGGTCACCATGGACACTGAAGAAGAACCTGGTTCTGCAATAGACAAATCTACATTCTTGAATAAGAAGGATGAAGCATTCGGATTCTTGTGCCTCTCTGTTTCCCGAGATCTTCTTTTCCATCTTTCAAGATTGAAGACTCCAAAGAAAATTTGGGACAAATTGGAAGGCCTGTATGGAAAGTAGGATGATTTGAGAGTTTACCAGCTTGAAAATGAATTGATGTCTCTCCATCCTTTCGATTTCAATACCTTGAATGACTTTTTCACAAAGTTCAAGCACATTGTCTTACTATTGAAGCAATGCAAAGTGGAGAAAGAGGATGATCATCTCATCCTTGCCATACTCTCCAAACTTGGAGCTGATTATTCATTTTTTGTCTCTACATTTCGTGCAAGGAAGCTCACAACCCCTGGATGGAAGATGCCTACATTCAATGCCTTCATTGAGTCCCTAACAAGTGAACATTATAAGCTTGTCCAAATGGGGATCATCAGATCCTCCCGTGATCAATCCCTCCATGTCTCGAGGCCCAAAGATCTGAAGGGTAAAGGAAAGCAACAGAAGAACCCAAAAACTAAATTCAAAGCTTCTAAGCCTAAAGTTGAAAACCAGCAGCATGATGAGTCTTCCAGCTCAAAGAAGAACAAAGGAAAAGGACATCATGGAAAGGAAAAATTCAAGTGTTCATACTGTGGTGTTGAGGCCTAGAAAATTGCAGGAAACAACAGCAAGGGATTCTCCCCAGTCAACATTCCCAACTAGCATGTGACTATTTGGTGTAGGGAATCTGTCCGGTTTGCGGTCCGGCTACCATAGGTCAAGTAACAAAAATAAAAGGTTTTACCGGTTGCGGCCCGGTCCACCGTATATATTTTGTAATTTTTTATTTTAAGTATGATATGCAAGTGCCTATTTAACATGCAGATTTGATAAAGAATGCAAGGAGTATTCACAATGTTATACGCAGGTTCTTTCCTCTCGCCTTAAACTCTCAAGCATCTAAATCACATACATAGCAAGAAAATGGATCTAACTACCTATCCCCAGGGAGAAAGATTGTAAATTATTAATGAGTAATGTATCTTGTGCATGCATTATAAAGAGAAATTACAAATAGCTAATATTCTTCCAAAAATACATGAACAATTAAAGATATTTAAACAAACAGATAGCTAATTGCTTATGAACAGTATTCATTACTCATGGTGGTAATTTTCATAAAATAAACCAGAAATCATTCAAACAAGAACATAGGTCCTAAGAGTCGGAACGATCTCACAGTTAGTGGACAAAAGCTGAAAACGAAATAGTTCCTCTTCAACAAATCCATAGCATAACATTTGAACATCCCCACCAAACTTTCTCCAATAGGCAAACTGTAATTCTTTATTGTAAAAGGAAATAGTTCTTCTTACAATATCTCTTCACTAATATAACTGGGAAAAAGTCCCCTCTTCATCTAAATCCTCTATATTTATACAAAAGAACAAGACTGTTGGGCTTCCCACGAATAACTCTTGGGCTTCCCCAACTCTTCGCTTCCCAAAATTTAATTTCACTAAGTGTTTATAAAATTTACAACATATTACAAAAGTGAACAAATGTTCATGAGGAGGGCCCCGCTTGATTATTTAGAAATTTCTTCCACACTGAATCCTTTGAGGTGATACTTTCAAATTCAGAAGGTTCCAAGAATCGAATATTTATTTCGAATTTTGCAGCCTGGTTCCTGATGGCTTCTATTCTAGCTATACTCAGGCGAAGCTGATCTTCTAATAGCTGCACACTAACCATGGAATGATCTACCTCATTCCTTAGGGTCTGTTCATCTAAAGCTTTAATGTGTTGTATTCTTCTTTCATCTTCTTAGTACCTTCTTTGCAAAATTTCCACAAACAGGCTGTGGTCCGAAAAAGCATCCATTCTTTGTTCAGCCTCTACCTGCCATCAATTATAAGTAATCAGAAGTCTTCTAAAGAATTATGTACATGGCCCTCTTGTCTTCCTAACAGCCTTCTTGAACTCCTCGGCTGTGTTGATGGAAAACTCCAACAAGTCGTAGTCCTGCATAAGGGCTTGTTGATCTTTTGAGGGTAACTCTGCAGGAGCTTCTTCATTAGCTTCTAATCTTGCCATCCTTCCTATCAGAACTTCCAGGATGTCCTGAGATCTATCAAAAAAATATGAGGAGGCCTCCAAAATCTCCTCCAACCGGCTATCTACCTACAAAACCTGCATCTTTCCTCCTCTATGGCCACCTGCAGCTGAAGCATCTTGGCTCTCTATGCCAGAACGTGTTCCTTGAAAGGTTGAAGACTAACTTGTTGTTCCTTGGTCTCCTCTAAGGCTGTTGTCAACGAGGTAATCTGCTCTCTAAGTTCTTCCTTATGCACTTGAGATTTCCTCTCTCCTTCCTCTAAGGTAGTCTTTTGCAACTCCAGATCCTTTATCCTACCTAGCAGCTGCTCCTTCTCTGCCCTCAACTCTTGATATTCCTCCTGTACTTTCTCCAGACACTCTTGGGCGGTCTCCATAGATCTTTTCTCTATCTGGAGGACATGAAGTTCATCTTTTGAAGACTTGATTTCCTTTGGTATGTCTTCAAACTTTCTCTTTAACCTATTGTTTTCTTCTCTTTCCTTTCTCAAGGTATCTTTGAGTTGAGAAGAAGACTTCTTTGACTGCTCCAAATCCCTCATTATTTTATCTACATTATCCTCTAAAGCGTGGATCAATCCAGCCCCTTCTTTGATAGTGAACCTGGGGTCTCTGGCTGTCCCGTATACAATGATTGTATCATTTATCATCTTACTAGACAGCCCCCTGGTTTCAACCTTCCTCTCGATTCTCTTTACTATCATTTTCTTTTATTTATCATAAAAGATATTATTAAAATCCGGTACCTCTTCCCCTTTCTTTTGTTCAAAGGGGATTAGCCTAAGGGTGGGGGCCATATACTGTCCTGGTGCGCTGGCAGCGAGTACTTTAGGATCTTGAAGGTCGGGGTTTTCCAAGTCCTGAGCCTGACTATCTGCTGCGTCAGCAACTGATTGCTTTGTCACTGCTTGTGTCAGCTTTATCTTTTCTACCTCCTGCTTCTTCAGCTCCTCATCTATCTTTCTTTTTCTTTCCTCTTCTTCACTTTTGGCAGCTTCTTCTTCCTTTATGGTTTCCTCTTGTGCAGCTCTTCTTTTCTCCTCCTCCTCTCCTTTTAGCCATCCTTCAGCTTCTTGGGCTAACCTCTGAGCTTATTCATTTCTTTTCCTAGTTTCCTCCTCCTCGTCCTTTGCCTACTCGTCCTGTCCCTTTCCACCTTTGGTGGTGATTTTCTTTTTAAACCTTTTCCTTAAGGCTGTCATGTTTAGTGCACTGTGGAAAATGGACTCCTCTCTGTCCCAGTGGCTAGTGTATTCAAAATGGACGTTAGCCTCTTTGCAGTGCACTGTAACCTTGTTACGGGAGTCATTCCTGCGGAAAGGCATTTCCTCAAAATGGAACTTCTCCAACTCCTCCATGAATTCATCGGCCTTCTTTACCCTAGTAAATTTGTAACTTCCCAATCTGAAAGGCAAAGGAGGGTATGTTGCCTTCTTATGTTCAAATAAAAAAATTCCTATGCCATCTAGAAAGACTTGTCTAACTGCCTCTTTGTGAATTACATAGTCTGTGGCATACTTAGGCAATAGTGAGGGTGCTCTAGATCCTCCAAACATTCTGAAATATAGCCCATCCTCAGTCAAGTAATAATCAGCATACTCCTCAATCACCTGCAATGCCTCCTCCAACATGCAGTAGCATTCTTTTAAGAAAATCAAGGTATATAATGGCATAATGAAATGCTCATGCACCTCCCTATAGTGATTGTGGTATTTATGGGCCCACAGTGGCTTGTATGCTGAGTAAACTGGAGATCTTTCCCGATCCTAGATGCATGTCAGGTTGGGGAAGGGTTCATTGCATAGTATGCAATCAATCAGTATGGAGCTCATGTAGAACTCTAATTTCTTTTCGGACACCCCTCCTAATGTTGATGCCATGCAAGACGAGAGGCTATTGGACACAATGTTGGCCCACTTGAAAATGGTCCCCTGTGTTGCAACATAGAAAATTATCGGTACCCACTCCAATTTGAAGCCTTTACTATGGGCTCTCCCAAAAATCCTATTGAGCATCAAGGCAATGAAGCTGTAAGGGTTTCTTAGGCTTGCAGTGTCATATTCTCCAGTGGGCCTGGTTCTAAAGTTTTTTCTAGGCATGAGCATCCTCTTGAGTGTCTCGACGAGGTCCATCCTGATGCTTTTCAGGCAATCTTCAGTCAGATATATTTGCACTTCTGGCAAGTGGTAAGCCAGGGCCACATATCCAGGGCTATAAGCAGCATAACCCTATTTATCAACATTTTCCAGAATCATGGCGGTCACATCTGCCCTAGGCAGAATCCACCCAATCACCTCTGAGCATGGAAAGAGTTCAGGTCTCATAGCAATCTTCATTAATGAAGACCTCTCTATGTTGACATAGATGTTTTCTTCCTCAAAACCTGTGTCAAGCACCTCTCGGCGCGTAATCAATCTGTAGATTTCTCCCCACTGATATTCGGGGTCTACACCAATTATGCATTTGGTGTCTTCATAAATATATTCGACTCTGGTGATGACTTCAACCGCGAGGGGATTCTTCTTTTGACGCTTAGACATCTTAAGTTCTGAGGAATTTCTCTGTCATGTATAAAATTGTAATTTAGGTTCTGTTAGGGTATTCCGGACAACAGTTAAAGATAAGGATAACAATAGAAAGGTTTTACCTCGTCTGCATTAAACATGACTGCAGTTAATAAAAATAAGCAAAACATGTTCAAACAAATGTTCCTGCCCAAAAAACTAGAACCATCTTAGTCCAACAAAGTTCAGATGTGGAAAAACAAGGGCTTTGTCACAAATGAAAACAGTCCCAGGCCCTCTCTCGGCGCCATGAACTATACGTTACGTGGAACACCTGAGGCACTTATTCTAAAAATATCAAGGGGGACGCTACCAATGTTAGCACCCTAGAAAGTTGTACATGCTTGTCTCATGGTCCATCTTAGACCGGGTAATGCGATACTACCCCAGACCGGCTCGGGGTTTGAATTCGACAGTGAACAGGGTTGCTCTAAACAATGAACTAAAAACAACACCGAGGTCTTGACTTGCAGAATGCGGGTGACCGGACCAGTGGAAACAAACCCGATATTCCCTATGAAAGGCATGAAATCCTTCCCCGGACGGCCGAACACAAAATGGGACAAACTGGTGCAGACAGCGTAACAGCCGTCTACACTGGTTTCCCCAACAATCAAGTGCAGGATGTAAGACCATAACGGACACAGAAGAAAGCATCAAGTAAACAACAAAGGCCCACCCCCACTAACAGTCACACCATTCACCTCAGCATATATACATGTCAAGATGGGAACCTAAGTAAAACCCTAACCGCAGAGACAAGAAATCAGCTCGTCCAATTGAACGGAATGGGAAAGCGAGCACAAGGGCCTACCTGGCACTGCTGCGCAACTGGTGGGAGGAAAACCGTTGAGCTTCCATGACGGAGCCACCTAGGAGCGAGGGTACCGATAGTGAGAATCCTGGTTTACTTGAGCGAAAACGACAGCACAGAGAAAGTCCAAAAATAACAATAAAATAATAGACCACCCTATTCCAATATATATACTCCCGGTCAACTATAATCGGTGGGAAGAAAAAGTCATCGGGCGGCAAAAGCTAAGGGATCGGCGACCAAGTCAACATTGCCTCCATAACGGCGGACAACGAAACAGTTAGGAGAACCGCTAAGACATCGGTAGAAAAAGGAAAGGGTATTTGCATCGGAGCTCGCAAGATTAACACATCGGAACAATAGAAGGCTAGAGAGCCGCAACGGCAAAAACACAAAAGAAACCAAGTTTCGCAGACCGGCAAAAATCAGAAAAAAAAAAAAAAAAAACCAACATGACTCGGACCAAAACATCGGCCCCACGAAAAATAAAAGTCAAACTATGCCAGAAAGACTACGCTTTTCAAAGCCGCAACGGCGGACGCTGAAATCTCAAGGATTAGTGAAAAAAAATAGCGGGGTCGAAAGAAGTTAATGCAATCATTGGGGATCTTCGTAACGCGCCATCCGCAACTAAGGAAACCATAGAGACAATATGTTCATGCAGTATTCCAATAAGCCGTCGATTAAGACAAATAGATAAAAGCATCAAAGAAAACAAATCTCGGATTGGACTCGGCTTCTTTTTATCTTTCCGCAACGGCGGGCGTGTAGATGACTAGACTTCCGACTTAAACATCCAAAATACTTCCGATGGAAAGGAAAAAAAAAAGTGAAACATCACTGGCATAAAAGTAATCTTTGCACAGAACATCAAGCAAACTCAAAAGCTGAGCCAAAATGAGTTAAAGGAGGGTCCCGAAATTTTTTGAGTTTAGGGAAAATGTTGCAACTGTAACAATTGGCGGCTACTTGGTGAAACCTAGATTTCTGACTTAACTTATTTCCAGTAAAAGACTGCTTGATCGTCTAGCTCATAGGTTGAATTCTTCTAGATGCTTACATTCCTAAGATGGCAAACACATGCATTTAAATCATTGAGAAGCAATCCACTCTTTGGGGAATAGAAACACCCAAAATATTTGAAAGTCCAGATAACTCTTTTGAGGCCTAATAGGTGATATTTATTTTACCTCTTCCTTTGGGTAGTTTCTAGCTTGGACACCATAGGATCGTAATATATGGTAAACAACACTATTCCTTTGTTCCTCGTTCCCATGCCAATTGCACTTTTGTGCCGTTTGAACTTTGTTCTTTTGAGTCCTCCATCTGCCTCTCTTTCTGAATTTTAGTCAGGTTCTTCTATCCATGGTGTCCTTTTGTGTGAGAGAAGAATTTACTTTTCAGCTCACTGACGGAGAAGTACTTGTGGAAAATTGAAATTCATGTTTCTAACACTTTTCTTTGATATTTATTGCTTCTTTAAGGAGTTTTGACTCTTATCAGCCTTTAGGCTTTCTAAAATTATGGCATGGGATCATTTATATATAGTAAAACTGTTTACCTTACTTCCTCTCCGTGGGCCTTTTGCTATCACTCCCTAGGACATATTAGATGTGAAATGGATGGAGCCTCAAAATAGTATTCCAGACCTCTTAATTCTGAGTTATTTACAGGGGTTAAGTGGGGCTTCAATGAACGCATGGCCAATTAGGAAAACTTCCTACTAGAAGACATTCTATCATTTCCAAAATAAAACGCACAGTCTTTTTCTCAAAGATTTCAGTTAATCAAGAACCCTGATGTTTACCACACAACCAAAAGTTTTCCTCTTTATTCAAAACAAAAACAACTAGAAACAAAGCGATAAATCAAAGCAAAATAGCGTCAAATCATTTATGTACAAAATCATTAAATCAAAAGAAAAGAAAATTGAGCACCCACCCCTGAAAATCCTTCAATCTAATGAGTCAAAGGGCTAGGTTGTATTGCAAACATGAGATACCTATCCGTGGTCTAATTGTACTATTTTTGAAACCGAAATCATGTCTACTGATTTACAATCAATCTCATCAGCCTAAGGAGATTGAAGGAGATTAGGCTGAATGTCAATTATATTGCTGGCTTTTTCTGAGGCATGATATCTTAGTTCAAGCTCCATTAGATAATTTCCCAGAACAGAGTTAGCAAATTCATTTCCTTCCCCCAACTTAGTGATAGTGTGTTTCATGTAAGGTTCTCTTAAAATTTTGATCTGATTTGGGGTACCCTTGTGAGGTAACCATAAATGAGACCAGTCTGAAGCAAAATACCCCTTTAACCTGGCATACCAATCTTGGCTCAGAATAATCCCATAACCATCCAGTATGTTAGCCACCATAATATCAATAAATTGACATATCGTGTTATTTGCAGATAAATGAATGAGAACATTCTTCATTTCCCCCACTACTTTGACACTTGTTCTATCTAGTTGAATGACTTCCCAAGCCGTGGGCTTTGGCTGCCCATTAATTTTCTTGCAAACTACAAGTGGCATAACATTTACCGATGATCCAGAATCTACCAAACAATTATGCACCTTATGGTTCAACATTTCCAAAGTCAAAAGAAAAGGTGGGGTTTTAGCTTTTTCTTCCCCAAGTAATTCAACGTCTTCCTCCATAGGTTGATTTTCAGTGGGTACTTCTTTTTCTAGCTCTTCAGTCTTTTCAATATTTGCTTTATCAACATCGAATTTTCCTTCCATAAGCTTGGCAGGCTTGTTGATGTGTTCCGTCTCCTGGCTGAAAATGGTAACTTTGGGTACTTTATCTTCAATATTGTCCTTTGACTGTCTCCTGACATTCTTTTGCAACTTCTTAATCTTGGAAATTGTTGTATTGTCTTTAATTATCAGTTCCATGTCTTTTGTCATTGTTGGTATGTTCTCAGGTTTAGGAGTACCCTTTTCTGTATCAAACAGCAAGACATAATCCCATAAAAACATGGTATAATTTTCCTGTCTCTCTATGGTCTGAATACCCTTTTTGTCTTCATCACTATCCTCGGTCAATTTAGAGTCCAAGAGTTGATTCATTACCAATGTCATCGAATTTAACCATTGAGGACAATTCTTTTCAGAATAAGGTTGTTGGTGAAAAGTGCAGAAATTATCCTTACCCACCTCTATCAAATTCATTGATGTTGAATCGTGTGGAGGGGTCTTGCTTTGATTGTTATCCTCCCTTTTTTTGTAGTAAGGCTTGTAAGCTTTCTGAGATTATTTTTCCTTCTCCAAATCTATGATTTTGTTGGAAAGCTTTTGCATCATTTTTAACATTCCCTCAAAATCACGTGACTGCTCCTCTTTAGTTTTAGTAAATAAAAAAGCTTTTCCCCCAACATTTTTTTCTCTTAACCGTTCAGGATAATCCTCAATGCTTTCTTTTTCGGCCTCTACCTTCTCTGCTTCTTCATAGGTATCTGCTAACGTAGGTTTAGCCTTCATTTTTGCAAACATGGCCAACTCAGGCCCCAGAGCTGAGGTATAATATTCAATTAGGACCTTGTGTGAGGGTTTGTCAGTTTCAGAAAAATTCTTAAGATAGACCGCGAATCTTTGGGTAAAGCTATGCACCTTCTCTTTTCTTTCCTTCTTTAAAGAGCATAGTCCTTTCATGAGTGCTGCATGCATCTTTTGGGTTGCATACTTAATTTTAAAAATCCTTTCAAAGGTATCCCAATCTGGGATAGAGTTTGTAGGCAAACCAAAATACCACGATGCTACTGCGTCTTTAAGAGTGTGTGGGAACAAACTACAAACTACATCTTCATGCTCTCCAGTTCTTAACCCTTCTATTGCCAAATAAAAACTTTGTAAATGGTCATCAACTAGCATCTTCTCGTTTGGATCAAACTTAGGCAGTATCTTCTCAAAGGCTTGAGGTAAGTCGTGCAGTGGAGGTGTTAAGTTCAAAGGCGACCTGGCTTTCCAAGCAGGTGGAGGGTTAGGTGGGTTGGGTGGTTGATTAACGTTTATGCCTGCCATGATTCTGGGTGGAGAGTGAGGTGTTGAATAAATAGGAGTATGCACAGGGGAACCGTAAGGAGTATCCGGGCCTACTTGATTCAAAGGCTGTATAACTTCCTGTAAGGCTATTTCTACAAGTTCTTCCAAATCTTCAACCAACACTGATTCTTCCCATATAGGACGATCTTTCCCTTTAGATTTTCTTAAGTACTTGGGTCAGGTCAAAAATGCTTTCCTAAATATCACCGGTGGGGTAATCTCGGGAAAATGGGTTTCCTCGGCCAACCATGCACTAGCGGCCCTCCTTCTAGCGCCAGAATCTATTGAGGCCTGGAAAATCACAGGAAACAATAGCAAGGGAATCTCCCCAGTCAACGTTCCCAACTAGCCCGTGACTGTTTGGTGTAGGGAATCCGTTCTGTTAGCGGTCCGGCTACCGTAGGTCAAGTAACAAAAATAAAAGTTTTTACCGGTTGCGGCCCAGTCCACCGTATATCTTTTGTATTTTTTGATTTTAAGTATGATATGCAAGTGCCTATTTAACGTGCAGATTTGATAAAGAATGCAAGGAGTATTCACAATGTGATGCACAGGTTCTTCCCTCTCGTCTTAAACTCTCAAGCCTCTAATTCACACACACAGCAAGAAAATGGATCTAACTACCTATCCCCAGGGAGCAAGATTGTAACTTATTAATGAGTAATGTATCTTGTGCATGCATTATAAAGAGAAATTACAGATAGCTGATACTTCTTCCAAAAATACATGAACAATTAAAGATATTTAAACAACCAGATAGTTAATTGCTTATGAAAAGTATTCATTACTCATGGTGGTAATTTTCATAAAATAAACCAGAAATCATTCAAACGAGAACATAGGTCCTAAGAGTCAGAACGATCTCACAGTTAGTGGACAAAAGTTGAAAATGAAATAGTTCCTCTTCAACAAATCCATAGCATAACATTTGAACATCCCCACCAAACTTTCTCCAACAGGCAAACTGTAATTCTTTATTGTAAAAGGAAATAGTTCCTCTTACAATATCTCTTCACTAATCTAACTGGGAAAAAGTCCCCTCTTCATCTAAATACTCTATATTTATACAAAAGAACAAGACTGTTGGGATGCCCACGAATAACTCTTGGGATTCCCCAACTCTTCGCTTCCCAAAACTTACTTTCACTAAGTGTTTATAAAATTTAAAACATATTACAAAAGTGAACAAATGTTCATGAGGAGGGCCCCGCTTGATTATTTAGAAATTTCTTCCATACTGAAGCCTTTGAGGCTATACTTTCAAATTCAGAAGGTTCCAAGAATCGAATATTTATTTCGAATTTTGGAGCCTAGTTCCTGATGGCTTCTATTCTGGTTGTACTCAGGTGAAGCTGATCTTCTAACACCTACAAACTAACCGCAGAATGATCTACCTCATTCCTTAGGATCTGTTCATCTAAAGCTTTAATGTGTTGTATTCTTTTTTCATCTTCTTGGTACCGTCTTTGCAAAATTTCCACAAACAAGCTATGGTGCGGAAAAGCATCCATTCTTTATTCAGCCTCTACCTGGCATCGATTATAAGTAATCAGAAGTCTTCTAAAGAATTATGTACATGCCCCTCTTGTCTTCCTAATATCCTTCTTGAACTCCTCAGCTGTGTTGATGGAAAAATCCAACAAGTCATAGTCCTGCCTAAGGGCTTTTTGATCTTTTGAGGGTAACTCTGCAGGAGCTTCTTCATTAGCTTCTAATCTTGCCATCCTTCCTGTCAGGACTTCCAGGATGTCCTAAGATCTGTCAACAAAATATGAGGAGGTCTCCAAAATCTCCTCCAACCGGTTGTCTACCTGCAAAACCCTGCATGTTTCCTCCTCTATGGCCAACTGCAACGGAAGCATATTGGCTCTCTATGCCAGAACGTGTTCCCTGAAAGGTTGAAGACTAACTTGTTATTCCTCGGTCTCCTCTAATGCTGCTTTCAACAAGGTAATCTACTCTCTAAGTTCTGCCTTCTGCACTTGAGATTTCCTCTCTCCTTCCTATAAGGCAGTCTTCTGCAACTCCAGATCCTTTATCCTACCTAGCAGCTGCTCCTTCTCTGCCCTCAACTCTTGATATTCCTCCTGTACTTTCTGCAAACACTCTTGGGCGGTCTCCATAGATATTTTCTCTATCTGGAGGAACTGAAGTTCAGCTTTTGAAGACTTGATTTCCTTTTGTATGTATTCAAACTTTCTCTTTAACCTATTGTTTTCTTCTCTTTCCTTTCTTAGGGTATCTTTCAGTTGAGAATACCACTTCTTTGACTGCTCCAGATCCGTCATTATTTTATCTACATTATCCTCTGAAGCGTGGATCAATGCATCCCCCACTCTGATAGTGAACGTGGGGTCTCTGTCTGTCCCGTATACAATGGTTGTATCATTTATCATCTTACAAGACAGCCCCCCAGTTTCAACCTTCCTCTCAATTCTCTTTACTATCCTTTTCTTTTCTTTATCATAAAAGATAGTATTAAAATCCGGTACCTCTTCCCCTTTCTTCTGTTCAAAGGGGATTAGCCTAAGGGTGGGGGCCATAGACTATCCTGTGGTGCTGGCAGCGGGTACTTTAGGATCTTGAAGGTCAGGGTTTTCCAAGTCCTGAGCCTGACTGTCTGCTGTGTCAGTAGCTGATTGCTCTGTCACTACTTATGTCAGCTTTATCTTTTCTGCCTCCTGCTTCTTCAGCTCCTAATCTATCTTTCTTTTTCTTTTCTCTTCTTCGCTTTTGGCAGCTTCTTCTGCCTTTCTGGCTACCTCTTATGCAGCTCTTCTTTTCTCCTCCTCCTTTCCTTTTAGCCATCCTTCGGCTTCTTGGGATAACCTCTGAGCTTCTTCATTTATTTTCTTGGTTTCCTCCTCCTCGGCCTTTTCCTGTTCATCCTGTCCCTTTCAACCTTTGTTGGTGATTTTCTTTTTAAACCTTTTCCTTAAGGTTGTCATGTTTAGTGCACTGCAAAAAATGGACTCCTCTCTGTCCCGGTGGCTAGTGTATTCAAAATGAACATTAGCCTCTTTATAGTGCTCTGCAACCTTGTTATAGTAGTCATTCTTGTGGAAAGGCATTTCCCCAAAATGGAACTTCTCCAACTCCTCCATGAATTCATCGGCCTTCTTTACCCTAGTAAATTTGTAACTTCCCAATCTGAAAGGCAAAGGAGGGTATGCTGCCTTCTTATGTTCAAATAAAAAACTTCCTATGCCATCTAGAAAGACTTGTCTAACTACCTCCTTGTGAATTACATAGTCTGTGGCATACGTAGGCAGTAGTGAGGGTGCTCTAGAGCCTCCAAACATTCTAAAATATAGCCCATCCTTAGTCAAGTAATAATCAGCATACTCCTCAATCACCTGCAATGCCTCCTCCGACATGCAGTCGCATTCTTTTAAGAAAATCAGGGTATATAATGGCATAATGAAATGCTCACACACCTCCCTGTAGTGACTGTGGTATTTATGGGACCACAGTGGCTTGTATGCTGAGTAAACTGGTGATCTTTCCCAGTCCCAGATGGACGTCAGGTTGTGGAAGGGTTGATTGCATAGTATGCAATCAATCAGTATGGAGCTCATGTAGAACTCTGATTTATTTTGGGACACCCCTCCTAATGTTGATGCCATGCAGGCCGAGAGGCTATTGGACACAATGTTGTCCCACTTGAAAATGGTACCCTATGTTGCAACATAGAAAATTATCGGTACCCACTCCAATTTGAAGCTTTTACTGTGGGCTCTCCCAAAAATCCTATTGAGCATCAAGGCAATGAACCTGTAAGGGGTTCTTAGGCTTGCAGTGTCATATTCTCCAGTTGGCCTGGTTCTAAAGTTTTTTTTAGGCATGAGCATCCTCTTGACTGTCTCGACGAGGTCCATCCTGATGCTTTTCAGCCAGTCTTCAGTCAAATATATTTGCGCTTCTGGCAAGTGGTAAGTCGGGACCACATATCCAGGGCTATAAGCAGCATAACCCTATTTATCAACATTTTCTAGAATAATGGTGGTCACATCTGCCCTAGGCAGAATCCACCCAATCACCTCTGAGCATGGAAAGAGTTCAAGTCTCATAGAAATCTTCATTAATGAAGACCTCTCTATGTTGACATAGATGTTTTCTTCCTCAAAACCTATGTCAGGCACCTCTCAGCGCGTAATCAATCTGTATATTTCTCCCCACTGATATTCAAGTTCTACACCAATTATGCATTTGGTGTCTTCGTAAATATATTCGACTCTGGTGATGACTTCGACGTCAGGTTCCTCTTTGACCACGGGGGCCTTCTTCTTTTGACGCTTAGGCATCTTAAGTTCCAAGGAATTTCCCTGTCATGTATAAAATTGTAATTTAGGTTCTGTTAGGGTATTCCAGACAACAGTTAAAGATAAGGATAACAATATAAAGGTTTTACCTCGTCTATGTTAAACATGACTATATTTAATAAAAATAAGCAAAACATGTTCAAACAAATGCTCCTGCCTGAAAAACTAGAACCAGCTTAGTCCAACAAAGTTCGGATGTGGAAAAATAAGGGCTTTGTCACAAATGAAAACAGTCTCGGGCCTTCTCTTGGCGCCATGACCTATACGTTACGCGGAACACCTGAGGCACTTATTCTAAAAATATCAAGGGGGATGCTACCGGTGATAGCACCCTAGAAATCTATACATGCTTGTCTCATGGTCCATCGTAGACCGGGTAATGCGATACTACCCCAGACCGGCTCGGGGTTCGAATTCGATAGTGAATAGGCTCACTCTAAAAAATGGACTGAAAACAACACTGAAGTCTTGATTTGCAGAATGCGGGTGACCGGACCAGTGGAAACGAACCCGGTATTCCCTATGAAATCCATGAAAGCCTTCCCCGGACGACCGAACACAAAATGGGACAAACCAGTGCATACAACGTAATGACCGTCTGCACCGATTTCCCCAACAATCGAGTGCAGGCCGTAAGACCATAACGGCCATGAAAGAAAACATCAATTAAACCGCAAAGGCCCACCCCCACTAACAGTCACACCATTCACCTTAGCATTTATACATGTCAAGACGGGAACCTAAGTAAAACCCTAACCGCGAAGACAAGAAATTAGCTCGTCGAATTGAACGGAATGGGAAAGCGAGCACAAGGGCCTACCCAGCACTACTACGTAACTGGCGGGAGGAAAACCGTTGAGCTTCCATGGCAGAGCCACCTAGGAGCGAGGGTACCGAGAGTGAGAATCCTGGTTTGCTTGAGCGAAAAAGACAGCGCAGATAAAGTCCAAAAATAACAATAAAATAATAGACCACCCTATTCCAATATATATACTCCGGATCAACTATAATCGGTGGGAAGAAAAATTCATCGAGCGGCAAAATCTAAGGGATCGGCGACCAAGTCAACATTGCCTCTGTAACAGCGAACAATGAAATAGTTAGTATAACCGCCAAGACATTGGTAGAAAAATGAAACGATATTCGCATCGGAGCTCGTAAGATTAACGCATCAGAACAATAGAAGGCTAGAGAGCCGCAACGCTGAAAACACAAAATAAACCAAGTTCCATAGACCAGCAAAAATCGAAGAAAAAAAAAACCAACATGACTCTGAGCAAAACATCGGCCCCGCAAAAAATAAAAGTCAAACTACGCCGGAAAGACTACACTTTTCAAAGTCACAACAGCGGATGCTGAAATCTCAAGGATCAGTGAAACAAAACAGTGGGTTAGAAAGAATTTAATGTAATCATCGAGGAGCTTCGTAATGCGCCATCCGCAACTGTAGAAACCGTAGAGACAATACGTTCCAGCAGTATTCCAACAAGCCATCGATTAAGACAAATAAATAAAAGCATCGGAGAAAACAAATCTCGGATCAGACTCGGCTTCTTGTTATATTTCTGCAACGACGGGTGTGCACATGACTAGACTTCCAACTTAAACGTCCAAAATACTTTCGATGGCAAGGCAACCACTGGAATTTGCAAGGGCTATGTGGTTGGAAAACACCCTGAGCACAAGTATGATCTGGGGAAGGCAATCTGAGCTACATGCATATTAGGGCTGATACATTCTGATATCAGTGGTTCGATTCCAATCACATACATGAATGGATCAATGTATCTTCTGACTTTTATTTTGATTTTTCAAGGTACACATGGGTCCTCTTTCTCAAAAAGAAGTCTGAAGTATGTGAAAAATTCTCTGAACTGAAGGCCTTGATCGAGAATGCCTCTGGGATTAAGATCAATATCTTGAGATATGATAATGGTGGGGAGTATGTCAATAATGAGTTGCTCCACATATGCTCCCAAAGTGTTTTTCAGGTCCAACATTCAATTCCCTACACTCCCCAGCAGAACGGAGTAGCGGAAAGGAAGAATCAGTCTCTCCAAGGAGATCACCACCTGTATGTTGGAATCAAATAAGTTGGCTGAAAATTTGTGGGATGAAGCCTTGCATGCTGTAGCATACATTTAGAATAGGGTGCCACACTCATCCATGAAAGGAAATACCCCTTTTGAATCATACTTCAAACACAAGTCGTATGTGTCAAACCTATGAGTGTTTGGGTCCACTGCATGGGCCCGGATTCCACTTGATAAAAGAAGGGCTTTGCAACCGAAAAGCATCGAATGTCTATTTATTGGGTATCTTGATGAATCAAAAGGTTTAAAGCTACTGTATATCAAAACAAAACAGATCATCATCGAAAGGGGTGTCAAGTTCGATGAGCCTCTTCAGGAGGTGGAACTAGTGAAGGAGAAAACTGTTGATTTTCCTTCCTATTCTATTGAATATTTGGATGATGAAATTGGGGGTGATGACCCTGATTTGGATCCTTTGATTTCTGGTATTAGTGTGAATAAAACATCATATGTTGAATCAGAACCTGAAGTACAAAATCATCTTCCCACATGGCCATGGGCCCGACATACACTCTCCTTCGCAAGAGATAACATTAGAAATCCAGATGATCTAAGGAAAACCCAGCCTGATTTCCAAAGAGTAGGTATTGCGCTCTCTTTTCCTTATAATTTGCTATCAAAAAATTTCTATTTCATGATTAGTTCAGACCCAAAATCCTACTACCATTCTCAGAAGGATCCGAGATGGAAAGTTGCCATGGATGAAGAGATGAATTCTCTTCAGAAAAACACTACTTGGGAGCTAGTTTCTCTTCCTCCAAGAAGGAAATTGGTTCAATGCAAGTGGGTGTTTTGGAACAAAGTTGCTGCTCATGGAAGCACCTAAAAATATAATTCAAGGCTAGGGGAAAAATATTTCTCTCAGGTCCAAGGTGTGAACTACCATGAGACCTTTGCACCGGTTGCAAAAGTGGACTCCATCCGCCTAGTTTTGGCAATTTCAGCATCTAAGCACTGGGAAGTGCATCATATGGATGTTAAGTCAGAATTTCTTCATGGATATCTTCATTAGGAGATATACATGAAACATACTGAGGGCTACATCTCTAATCCATCTTTGGTTTTCAAGCTAAAGAAGTCACTATACGGGTTAAAACAAGCCCCAAGAGAGTGGTATTCCAATATGGGTGCCTTCCTTCTCTCGCAAAACTTCCAAAGGTGTAGATCATATCCAAATGTGTATTTACAGTAGTTTGATAGTCATTTGATTATTATTTTTTTATATGTTGATGAATTACTGATCACAGGTAGCACAGTTGCTTCTATTTCATCCATCAAAACTGCTCTCCGCAATGCCTTTGAAATGAGTGATTTGGGGCTCCTAAAACACTTTTTGGGGCTCGAAATTGAGTAAAATTATGATGGGATAATGGTCACTTAGTCCAAATACATATCAAACCTGTTATTCAATTTTAACATGGCTGAATTTAGGCCTGCACCATTCCTTTTACTTTCAGGGATCAACCTTGAAGAAGGAAAAAGCACACCTCCCATGGACTGCACTATCTATCGACAGTTGATTGGTAGCTTGTTGTACTTGACACATTATCAGCTTGATATCTATTATGCTATGAATTTTTTATCAATATACATGCATCAGCCTCATGATCTTCATTGGAAGGCAGCCAAAAGGATCCTCCAGTATATTCAGGGAACTAGGACCTACGGCATTCACTATGCTGCAGACTCCAAGCTAGAGCTGGTTGGATACATAGATTTCAATTGGGTGAGTGATTCTATTGATAATAAGTCTACTTCTGGATATGTATTCATGTTTGGTGGTGGCCCCGTTTGCTGGTCTAGCAAAAAGCAGGTTGCCATAGCATTATCTTCTGCAAAGGCCGAGTATCGAGGAGCGGTGAATGCATGCATCCAAGCAGTTTGGTTGCAAGGAATTCTTTCAGAGTTTAATATTGGTAGTACTTTGTCCATTGTCCTCTTTTGTGACAATCAAAGTGCTATTAAGATATCCATAGATCCAGTTACTAGGCAGAGGACCAAGCATGTAGATATCCACATGCACTATATTAGGGAGATAGTGCATGACAGAACCATCATTTTGCAATACTACAGGACTGATGAGCAGATTGCAGACATATTCACCAAGAGATTTTCAGAAAAGAAGTTCACTTACCTCCGTTCATTGTTGGGGGTGATTTCATCAGGGTGATTAGACTACTTTCAGTGTTCAACTTGAGGGGGAGGGGTTTCCCACTGGGTTTTCCCTCTTTTGCTCACTGAGTTTGTTTTTGAGCATTTTTTCAGTTTCAGCATTGTACAGGGTGACCTATGGCCTTAGTTGTCGGGGCCCTAGCTTTTTTATGCATTTTATGTTTTCTAACTCCTCCCGAGTATAGCTTAAGGGGGGGTATTGGATACATTTACCACCATACACACTCTTTTTGGTTAATTTGGCCTAGTTAAACCACTATCCTAAGTACTATTGACGTAATTGACATCAAAGGAGCACTAGATGAAATCAGCTAGATCACACCCATGCCTACCTTCAGTCAAGGAGGCTAATTTAGCCTTCTCCTACATTCGTGGAGGCTAACTAGAGCACTCTGGGGGTGATCTGATTGTCATTAATGCCCCATATTGCTAACTGATGGTTACAATTAGTTAAACAGAACAGTGAAGGTTCCATCCATCATTAAATTGATTATTTATTGATTATTTAATGAACTGGATTCAACAGAGGCTCCTCCAACCACTTCTGATGTTCAGTTACACTTCCATTAACCTCATCGGGGTTCATTGGAGCCATTGAAGTGCTACCACTTTTTGGTTGGCTTTTTGTGACATGTGTCTGACCTACTTTTAGTTAGACTCAGTCATTTATTTCACTCCAACTTCAGTTAGGGTTTAGTTGAGTCAATTAGGGTTTTGATCAGTGGTTAACTGGAGTGTTGACTATGGCTTACATTCAGTTAAGCTAGACTCACTTATTCAATTCAAATGACCTCCTTGGGAATTTGAATTGATTTTTCATTCATGCTTGCAGCATGATCTTGTATTGTATTACTCATTCTTTGTGTAAATATACAGAGCGGCTACTCATTTTGTAGCACTATTACAACATTTTCATAACTTATTGTTATTAATATTTGATGAGATTGTGTTTTAGTCCCTAGAATACTGTGATAGATTAATAAAACAATCTCAAAATACATAAAGAACACTAAAAATGAAACTTTTGGTTGAATAACAGACTGAACTGTGGGTCTGACAGGGGTGGTCGAATAACAGACTGAACAGGTAGACTGAATGATAGTCTGCACAGTTAAAATAATAAAAACTAACCTAAATGAGCTAATCTTCAGCTGAATTTGTGCAGATGCAGATCTAATGCATAGAGGCAATAAGTAAACCTACTTATTAAGCAAATTTAGCAATTACGTAACCTTAAACAAATTCATAAACATAAGCATAAAGAAACCATTGCATGTTAATAAACTGAAATGTAAATTGCATAAACTGATAATTTATGACAGAAAAGAAATAAACAGAACTGAATCTATTTTATTTGATAAACAGAAATCTATTCTATCTAACTTGAAAATAAACCAAGCAATAGACTGGAAATGAAAAAACTGGAAACAAAGATGGAAACAAACTATGCACATAGTTAACTATCTAATTCAGAAATAAAATTGCATTACAGGAATAATAAAACAAACTGTAAATTAAACTAGCTACAACAGAAAAATGAAAGAAACAAACAAGAAAAGAAACCTCTGGTTGATGAGGGGCCCTCTCAGCAATCAAGGGTGGTGCCTGGCTAACTTCTACTCAAACGCAATTTTCAACAGCAACACATACAACTCTTTATTCAAATGATGGAACAAAAATACAGTGTGCTTAAGAACCAATCAAAGCATGAATTGATTCTTCTTGGCTCTACCTAGCTCTTCTAGCTAATTGAGCTCTCACATAGAGGCTTCTATATATAATAGTTTACAGAGATTAGAAAGTTGACCCTTTAGAGGTCGACTACTCTCTAAATTTAGTCAATCATAAAGGCACATAATAGATTAGAGGCCAACACGCAGGCAACCTCCCTTATTCAATGCAGTTTTGGTCATTTTACTTGACAACGAACACACAAGCTTCTCTTCAGCATGAATGGTCTTCAGATGTGGCGCACGGCTCCTCCCTTATCACAACAGGTGGGCTGATGGTGAACAGAGGAGAGTTTACTAGTGAATCTTCTAGAGCATGGGTTAAATGCATCAATCCAACGCGTGGATTGTTGATGTGGTGGAAAGTGAAGGAGAACACAGGCTAGCGAATTATCCAGAACACATATTCATCACCTAGACGCATGGATAACGGTTCGTTTACAAGTTGTTTCACATTTTGATTGCCCAAAATTAATTCTTAGCAGCGCCCAGTCTGATGGACGATCTGGACAAAGAGCTGAACGAAAAGCTGGGCCGTGAGCTGGATACGCTGAGAGTCGATCTAGGGAAAATGGAGTGTTTGTTTGTTGGCGCACTTCAGGACTGCATCCTATAGCAACACGTTTCAACATCTGGAAAACCACCAGAAATTTTCGTGCAACGGGCTAGATGACAAGCTGGACGTCGAGATGGACGTGATGTGCGCAAGGCAGGTTGAATGCGTTCAGTTTACTAATTTGGCACAAAAAGATTATAAAATATGCAAACAAATATAGAAATCAATTAATACATCAAATGCACTTTAATAATGTCATTTTGAATTAATAAAACCATAAAAAATGATAATAATAAGAGATTTCATATAAACCTTACATACACTCATACATAAGGCTGAATAATGATCTGTGTGACATAAAATATGTAAAAGATAATAAAACATGTGTTTAAATGAGTAATTTAACTGCCAAAAATTATAACAAATCTAGGATCAACATTCCCCCAAACTAGAGAAATTCCAAGTCCCACTGAGCAAAAATAAAGAAAAACAATTTATGAAGAAGACGAACTAGCAGTTGCCTTCAACTTAGCAGATGAAGAAGGTAATTTAAACTTCACTCTTTTAACCTGTAACTTAAAAATAACATGTCTTTCATATCAAACATTGTATGAAAGTTAAAAATGATTTTATTGGGTTTTTCAACATTCTTAATTTAACAGCACTCGGGTTCAAAATAATTTTATCATTTATAAGGTTTTAAATTAATTCAACCATGTCCAAAGTAAAACTTTGGGCATGTTGAACATGTAACACAAAAACATAAATCGCATTTTGAATAACAAAAAGATTGATCATTTTCATGCATGATTAGGTAAGAGGATAGGATTATTAATAGTGAAATAAAAGTAAAAATTATTTTCCCAAAAACAAAATCACCATTTGTATTCACATTACTATTTGATATTTCATTTGGACCTTCATTTGATCCTTCATAAGATCTTCCATATTGAATTTTGCTGTAAAAATATGCTTCAGGCTATAAACAAATTCCACTTTTTACATTCCTCAAAATACGTATCATTTGTTAGAGATAAATAGATTTGTCATAAATAATAAAAACAATCTAATTTTTCCAAATCCATCTTCCCCCAAACCAAAGATTGGCGTGTCCTCAAGCCATACAGAGAAGAATTTAATTTTTCCGGAAAAAGAGAAAGTAAAGAGTTCTATCATGTTGTTTATTATTTTTAAGAAAAACTAACTAGTAAATGGAAATGATTCAGAGATGTATATTCATGAAAAATAAAATAGTGCTTAGAAAGACCACTTGAATAAGAATAATATAATCAAAAGAATACCATAGGAAAAACTAGCTATCCATGCCTCATTGTAAAGATATCCTGTCATCATAAAATATTTTAAGTGTACCCCGGAGTGTGTGAGATTTACAGCTATGGGTCCCATTTCTAGGATAATGACATCCTAGGTATATGTTGAATTAGATGGGCGGGATCAAGCCCAACTTACAACCATTCTCAAATGACATTATAAAAAATTGGCCATGACATTTTTTTGAAGAATTTTTCTTTATTAACACTATTTTACGAACTATGTGCATAGTGGTGTATTAACTAGATCTCCTTTACCTGATATTGCCCCGTTGCTAGTAGGCCTGTTCAGTACCCCGATGGGTTTATCTTGGTACCATGCAAGCATAGCCCCACTTCCAGCAAGCCTATTCAGTACCCCGACGGGTTTATCTTGGTACCATGCAAGCATAGCCCCACTGCCAGCAAGCCTATTCAGTACCCCGACGGTTTTACTTGCATTTATCAAGCTTCTTATTTTGAGTCTTTACTTAGTATTGACCCATTGCTAGCGGGCCTATTCAGTACCCCAGCGGGTTTTCCTTGTATAATGATATTAAATATATGGAAGCTGATTGGTACAAGAGCGTGTTAAGTCCTGCTAAACACATAATTCAATATTTTTTTTTTCATAAATAATTTTATAATGGCCATAATCATAAATCATGTCAAAAGAGAATAACTGAAAGTTGTTCTTTAACATAACAGTCCTTCGTCTTCATAAAAGAAAAGTAATGTTCCCCACAAACAAAAATTCCACTTACTTTGGAGGTATCACCAAGATACTCAAGAGACAAGTTTTGATAACAAGTATAGGATGAACTAGTAATCCATATATGAAAAATAAGATTGTGAAAAGTATGATAATGAAAGCGGGTCTTATCAAGCAGCTGCTTAAAATATATATATATATATATATATATATATATATATATATGTCTAAATCAAGATACCAAAAACTATATGAATCACTGGTTAAGTATGATATACAAAGGATTGTAAATTTTTAATTGTCACTATAAGATGAAAATTTCAAAAGTACCCCAAGAAATGTTAAAATACCTTATGAGTATTTAACATACTTCCCTTGTCCACGTAATATTTCGTTAGCTTCTCGTAGAGATAATATACTTGTAATCAAACTGCAAATCCACTTGTTAGATGATTCAATTTATTCATGAAGACATAATAAAACTAAAAAGAGTCTTGTGTAAACAACCTATTATAAATGGCTCTTATTTATTCAAAGAAACAAGCACATATTTACATATATACAAGTGATAATAACCCAAAATATTTTTCAAGGATCAAGAGGAGGAGGAATAGCTTCCCCTTTAACTAATTCCATTTCATTTTGTTACAAAACATTCTGAATAAAATCCTGTTTAGATGTAGGTTGATGATAAATTCTAAGTCTATGTCCATTTGCTACAAAGGAAAATTCTGAACCATCAGTTGTTTTAATTTTAGTGATCCATTGTCAAAAGTTCTAACTAATTTGTATGGACCCATCCAACGTGTGGTTAATTTTCCTTTAAAATTTTTAAACCGTGATTCAAATAGTAGTGCCCAATCTCCAGTATTAAATTGCTTTTGTTTAATAAATTTATCATGCCATGTCTTTCATTGATTCTGTATTAGCATGGTTCTTTGGAGTGCATCTTGTCTAATTTCATCTAACTCATTAATCTGCAATATTCGTTGTTTTTGTTCTTCATCCAAATTCATGCCTAATTGTGTTGCCATACGAAAGGTTTTAACTTGAAATTCAATATGTAAAAGGACTTGTTTTCCATACACTAACTCATAGGGGGTATGTCCGGTAGTGTTTCTCCAGGTTATCCTATAGGCCCATAAAGCCTTTGGGAGTCTATCTACCCAATCCTTATGATGTAAGTGAATGGTTTTAGTTAAAATGAATTCTAATACTTTATTATTTGATTTTACCTGACCATTAGCTTGAGGGTGATAAGGTGAAGATTTGCAATGTCGGATACCATATTTCATAGTAATTTCTTTCATTAATTTAGAAGTAAATTGAGTACCTTGATCTGTGACAATTTATTTGGGTCCACCAAACCGGGTGAATACTTCTTCATATATGAATTCTACCCCTGATTTCTCTATGGCTCTAAACAAAGATTTAGCTTCTACCCATTTGGTGACAGTCTGTGCAAACTAGGATATATTTATTTTTACGAGACATGGGAGAAATTGGTACTACAAAATCAAGAGCCCATTTCTCAAAGGGTTCAATCATAACTTGGGTTTGTAAAGGCATTTGATCATATGAAGTAGGTCTACCCATTCTTTGACAACTATAGCATCCTTTAACATATTTGGAAGCATCCTTAAAAATGATTGGACAATAATAACCTGAATGTAAGACTTTATATCTCATCCTTTTATCAGAAAAATGTCCTCCACATGGTCCATCATGGCATGCATGGAGGATGTCTGTCATTTCATCCTCTTGCATGCATCGTCAAATAATAAGATCTGGAACAATTTAGAAGAGATCGTTATCAACCCAAGAATAATTGGAACTTTGAACTATAATACGATGCTTCTCATGTGGAGACAAATGGTTTGGTATTTTCCCAGTTGCTAAATAATTAGCAATATTATTGAACCAAGGGGTTTTAACAGATACAGCAAATAGATGTTCATCAGGAAAATTTTCGTCAACTGGTTTAGTACTGTCATCATGTTGAATACGAGAAAAGAAATCTGCTACTAGATTTTCTTTACCATGTCGGTCATTGACGGTAATGTTAAATTCTTGCAATAAAAGAAGCCACCGGGTCAGTCTACCGTTGGTAATTGGTTTATTCATGAGAAATATAATGGCAGAGTGATCGGTATGCACAAAATTAATGACAAAATTTATTAATAGAATAAACTACTGCCAAAAATGATTTTTCAGTAATAGTATAATTTAACTCGGCATGAGTCAAATTTTTGGAAATAAAATAGATGGAATAAGGTGCTTGTCCTTCTTTTTGGCTGAGGACTCCTCCTATGGACATATTAGAGGCATCGGTAGATATGTGAAAAGGAAGGGACCAATCGAGACCCCTAAGTATTGGTGCCACCGATAGTTTATCTTTTAGAATTTCAAAAGCATTTTGACAAGATTCTGTCCATTGGAATTTTGCGTCCTTTGTAAGCAACTTGAACATTGGTGCAACTATTTTAGTGAAATTTTCAATAAAGCGGCGGTAATAGCCTGCATGACCAAGAAATATTCTTACCTCTTTCTGAGTTTTGGGAGAGGGAATGGAAACAATTACTTCGATCTTCGCAAGGTCTACCTTAATTCCTTGGGAAGAAACATGGTGTCCAAAAACTATACCTTCTATCAATAACATTTTACTTTTTTCATGACTAAGAGATAAATTTGTTTCTTGACATCATATTAAGACCTTCTAGAGGTTGTCAAGGGCTTCTTGAAAATTATTACCATAGGCCGTAAATTCATCCATGTATACCTCCACACAGTCAAGTATAAGATCAGAAAATATTCCTAAGACTGCTCACTGGAAAGTCGCAGGTGCATTACATAAGCCAAATGGAAAAACTCAATAAGCGTATGTTCCCCAAGGGCATGTAAAAGTGGTCTTGTCTTGATCTTCAGATACAATTAAAATCTGATTGTAACCACTATAGCAGTCAAGAAAGGAAAAATACTATTTACTTGACAGAGTATCTAATACTTGATCAATAAAAGGTAAAGGAAAGTAGTCTTTAAGTGTAGCTTTGTTTAGATCTCTAAAATCAACACAAATGCGCCATTTCCCTATGACTTTCTTTGGGACTACTACTCAAGGAGATACCCATTTACTATCAGAGATAGGATAGATGAAACCAGCAGTGAGGACTTTTTGTAATTCGTCTTTTACTATATCCTTTAGAGCAGGATTCATCCTCCTATGTGGCTGCCTTACAGGTGACATGCTTGGATCCATATAAATATGGTGAATATAGGTGTCAGGGTGTATACCCTTCATATCGGTGTATTCCCATGAAAATGATTCAGCTTGTTTCTTAAGAATTTTAAACAGTTGTGCTTGTTGGTTTTCACTTAGGAAAGGAGAGATCATCAAAGTATTCATCCCCAAAAGAACAATTTAACCACCATGAATTTTCAGTTATTGGTTGTGTTGGGGGGTATAAAATAAGTCATTGTGTTGACAGCCCATTGGAAATAGTCATCTCTCCATCCCTACATCCTATAAAAGCATTTACAGTAGCTAACCATGGTCTTCCCAAAATAATAGGATGTCCTGTAGAAGGATCCTTTGATTCTATGACCATAAAGTCGACATGGTATTTCCATGAAGCTACTGATACAACAATGTCATCCAGGACTCCAGCGGGTTTTACTGTAGTGCGGTCTGCTAGCTCTAGGATGGAAGGAGTAGGTTGAAGAAATTGTCCCAACTGTAAAGATTCTAAAACTGTGGTGGTCATCATGTTAATAGTGGATCCTAAATTGATTAATGTATTTTCTATGGTGGTGTTGTTTATAATTACAATCACTACTGGGGCTCCTGTATTTGTATGTTTTGCAATTCAGGACTGGCCTATCATACATTCAGACATCTCTCCTATAACATGAATTGTAAGAGGGTCCTTTTGCTTATTTCCTGGGTGTTTAATACATAAATCCTTTATTACCTTACTATAGATTGGTATATCTTTGATAGCTTGTAATAGAGGGATTTTAATACAAATATTCTTTAATTCATTCAAAATGTTGTACTCCAGATGAACTACAAGTTTTTCTATTACTAGTCTTTCTGGAAATGGAGAAATTCTTTGCTCCTTAATAGTTTCTTGCGAAGGATGGGTGTGTACTGGAACCTTTGGAATGTTCACATCCTCCAAAATAGCATCATTCATGGGTTCATTTGAATCTTCTTCTTATTTAGTTGGTTCCTGAATGATGATTGATGACTTGGGTTTATTATTTACAGCTCTTCTCGATCGTAAATGAATCTCATGTATAGGTACAGTCGAAATAAGGTATGATGGAAGAGTTTGCAACTCAATGTTGTTGAGAGCTTGAGTTGGTTTATTATTAGGGTTAGGTATAGGTTGTGCAGGTAATAATGTCGGTCGAGGAGGATTTGCATTCTGAAAGTGATGAGGTTGTTGTGTGATAAAAGGGACTAGAGGTACAAATCTAGGCGACATTTGCTGGAAATTTGATTCATTCTAAGGATAAGGATGATTAGGTGTAGGGACAGGTTGTGGCTGAGGATAATAATGGTTTTCCTCTCCATCCTTGTGACCAATATTGTTTTTGTGGGAATTGAGGAGGAGGGTACTGAGGTGGCCAATTCTGGAAACTTGAATTGTTCCATTGTTGAGGTGGTTGATATGGAGGATAATAGAGTGGAGATTGTGGTGGAAATTTTGGATATGATGGTTGGTCTCTAGGTTTCCAAGGAGGCCTCCTGGATGTTTTAGCTACATCCCCACTCTTATAGATGGCTTGCAACCTAGGCAAGGATGGGCAGTTATCTATTGGATGCTCTTCTGTATAGATGTGACATACAAATATGTTGTTTAATGGACATTCTATTTGGGGATGTTTAGTTCTACATCTTGGACAAAAGATACACATCACTGCTTGTTCTTCATCCTACCTCTTCTTAGCTTGTAAAGCATCTAGTTGAGAACCCATTTCTCCTAAGATATCAGTTTTAAAATTCTCCAATAGGTTTCCTAACTCTATCCTTGTAACTCCTCCTGAACTAGGAACATTTCCTCTTACATTTCTACTAAAAGGCTCTCAAAAAAATTTCGCAACTTCCCCCCTACTACTAGAATATTTTTTACACATCTCACCGATTTGTGCAAAATTTTTATGAGAAATATCGCTAGCTTCCATGAGACTAAGATTTTCTAACAAGTCCTTAGATATCCCCTTAAGAAAAAGTGTATGTACTGCATATTCTCAGAGGTCATTATATTTAGACTTACGTAATGTATAAATGAACCTTTCGAGATAATCCTCCAGGATCTCGTCTTCAAGTTGTTGTATCTTTAATATATCATGTCGAGAGTCCTTAGGTTTGCAATACTCTTGATATTTTCGTAAGAATGAATTTTTCATATCATCCCAAGTCCTGATAGTAGATTCTCCTAATCCCATGAACCATCTCAAGGCGAAATCTTTTAGTGTAGCGGGAAAGAGTTTTAGTTTGTGAGCATCTTGTAGATAATTATAGCTCCTACAAAGGATATCGAACTCGAACAGGAATGTGTCTGAGTCCTCATTACTTTTTCCATAGAAAGTAGGTAAGGAGGAAGGAGGGATGTTTTTCATAGTTACATCCTACATTGTATCTAAAATAGGGAACCCGAAGGTAGCCTTAGTTCGATTCTCCCCTTCTCCTTCTTCATTTCTAACTTCATCATGCTCTTCGTTTTCTCCCTGTCTCTCCATATAAGTTGGATTCTCAATGTAAATATACCTAGGAGGCTCCTTTCGAGGTGACAATGGGGTGTCCCTACGTTCTTTTTCGAAATATATCTTCCTCTGATCAACTGTGTTTTTATTGAATCCTAGAGGGATAGTAGGTTCTAGTGTAGAAGTTTCAATTTGCGAAATGACTGGATCTACTAAGGTTCCAAAGAGAGCTTTTACTTGGGTAGGATCAACAAATTCAATGGAATTCGGGTCTCCTACTAGTGAAAAGGTTGTGTTAATTGGATTCGAAACTAGTGGAAGGATGGAGATTTCGAATGGCTGGTCCTCTTGAATTTCCTCAAGAATGGGGTCCTTAGGACATTCTGTCAAGGTTCCTTCTCCTTCTATGTCTTCTCCAATAATATCTTCTAAGAGAGACTCCTTAGGTTTCAGGGTAGAACTACTTCCTATAGGTTTCTTTCGATACCTTTCTGGTGAGTTAGTATTTGGGGAATTACGTCCCCTATGGTAGTTAGTAGGGACTTCAATAAATTTTTTGGTCTTAACAAATCTACCCTCAGGATCTCTAATTCTACTCATGAAAGAATTTTAAACTAAAGAAAACCTATACCTCTCATATTATCGCTCCCCCACTACCAACCTATTACTAAACTTCATAAAGAATTCTACTCTACCTTATAGAACAACTCCCCGGCAATGATGCCAAAAGTGTTGGGTGTTATAATGTCTAAATTAGTTCACCTATTCTTTAATTATCAACCGGGGTTGGTAAGCTTAGAGTTGACACAAAATATATGCGAAGGTAGAGGGGTTCTTATGGTATCGTGGAAATATTTTAACAAGAAAAAGATCGAAAGATCTTTCAAAATGAACAACTAAGTCAAACTCCTAAAAATTTAACTATTAAGTCAATTAAACTAGGACAAAATATTAAACTAAATAATTAATAATTTATTAAACTGAAAATGATATTATTAACAACTAATCTTTAACTTGGAAACTAAGATGCAAGCGAACCTAATTAATAAGCAAGTAGAAAACTTAATAAAAGAAATATCTTTAGGTTCTATCCTACAAGTTCTTTCAACAATAACACAACATAAAAGAGACAACCTAAAAACATACTAAGGATAACACATATAACACTAAGTATCACATACAAATGGATAAATCAATCGAAAAGGCATAAATACAAAACAATACAATAGTAAAAAAAATCAGAAACAATATTCAAGAAACAAAACCATAAACAACTTAACACACATTCAAGGCTAAAAGAAGGAAGGAAAGTGATAAAACATTAATAAATAACCTAAAACAATTAAACTTTAACTTCAATGCTAAATAAAACTATTATCTAACTATCTGAGTCAAAACATAATTCAAACATTAACAAAACAGAACTAGAAACAATCTCAAAATACATAAAGAACACTAAAAACGAAACTATGGGCTGAATAACAGATTGAACTGTGGGTCTGAAAGGGGTGGTCGAATAACAGACTAAACAACATGTCTGAATGACAGTCTACATAGTTAAAATAATAAAAACTAACCTAAATGAGCTAATCTTCAGCTGAATTTGTGTAGATGCAGATCTAATGCATAGAGGCAATAAGTAAACCTACTTATTAAGAAAATTTAACAATTACATAACCTTAAACAAATCCATAAACATAAGCATAAAGAAACCATTGCATGTGAATAAACTGAAATTTAAATTGCGTAAATTGATAATTTATGACAGAAAAGAAATAAGCAGAACTGAATCTATTTAATTTGATAAACAACAATCTATTTTATCTAACTTGCAAATAAACCAAGCAATAGATTGGAAATGAAATGACTGAAAACAAAGCTGGAAACAAACTATGCGCGCAGCTAACTATCTAATTCAAAAATAAAATTGCATTACATGAATAATAAAATGGACTATAAATTAAACTAGCTACAACAGGAAAATAAAAGAAACAAACAAGAAAAGAAACCTCTGGCTGATGAGGGGCCCTCTCAACAATCAGGGGTGGTGCCTAGCTAACTTCTACTCAAATGCAATCTTCAATGGAAACACATACAGCTCTTTATTCAAATGATGGAATAGAAATACAGTTTGCTTAAGAACAATTCAAAGCATGAACTAATTCTTCTTGGCTCTACCTAGCTCTTCTAGATAACTGAGCCCTCACACAGAGGCTGCTATATATAATAGTTTGTAGAGACGAGTAAGTCGAAACTTTAGTGGTCGACTGCTCTCTAAATTTAGTCGATCATAAAGACACATAACATATTAGAGGCCAACGCGTAGGCAACCTCCCTTCTTCAACGCAGTTCTGGTCTTTTTACTGGATAGCGAACACCCAGGATTCTCTTCAGTGTGAACGGTCTTCAGATGTGGCACACGGATCCTCCCTATCGCAGTAGGTGGGTTGATGGCTATTATAATAATAAACCCATAGTTACCTACCTTAGACATTAATTAAATCATTTTTTTCTTATTACCTAGTCTCCTAGATTCCACGCTATGCTAGTTTCCTTCTACATGTCATAGAAGTCAACACTTGCTAAAACTGAGTCATGGAGCGCTTAGGAAACCTCCTGGAAACCATATTCAGCATGTCTACTTTATTCCAAATCCTCCAAAGTTCATATCTGCTTTTTCTATAAATATGCCTGTTTTATTGAGAATTAAGGAAAAAGGGAAAGCTAGACTAGGTGTAGTTGACTTGTTTTTTGCCCACATTATCCTCCATCCTTTTCTCCTAATAAAAGCATGTATGATTTGTCTTTCCATCCCTTTTTATCTTGCCTTCTTGACTTTTCCAATTCGTGAGCATCCTAGTGGATTTGGAAACTACTTTATGCACCTATGGGGGATTTGACTAGATTTAGTAAGCCTACTTTTTGACTATTTGGAATGGAATCCTTATGCATTCGAATCTCTCATGTAATTATATATTGTAGAAGCCTATTAATTCACAAGGTTGGCTATTGTACACTTATTTGTTGGGGCCTGGAAATTCGCAGGCGACAACAGTAAAGGATTCTCCCCAATCAACGTTCCCAACTAGCCCGTTGACTGTTTGGTGTGGGGAATCCATCCGGTTTGTGGTCCGGCTACCATAGGTCAAGGTAACAAAACAAAGGGTTTTACCAGTTGTGGCCCGGTCTACCGAGTTTTTGTTATTTTGACTTAATGTATGCAATGCAAATGCCTAACTAACAACTGCAGGGTGATAAAGATGCAAGGAACTACACAATGTGATGCGCAGGTTCTTACCTCTCGTCTTTAGGTTCACAAACATCTAAATCATATATGCAGCCATGAAGTAAATCAATTAACTATCTAATTACCTATCTATCTATCCCCGGGGAACCAAAAGAATTATGTTTATGAGTAATGTGTTATTTCCATGTATGATAAACAGAAATTACAGATAGCTGATATTCATACTTACAACACATGGATGAGAAAATTATTCTAACAATCAGATAGCTAATTGTTATATAAGTAATAGACATTACTCTACGTGAAATTTCCACAAAAATAAATCAGAAATCATTCAACAAGACATAGGCCATGAAGTTAGAACGATCTCACGATTCATGGACATAAGCTGAAAAATAAAGTAGTTCATCTTTCCGCCATCCATTGCATAACATTAGGAAATTTCACAATCTCTTCCTCCAACAGGCAAACTGTAATTTTTTATTGCAAAAGGAAATAGATCTTCTTACAATATGTCCTTCAGTCTTACTGGGGAAAAATCCCTTTTCTCTTCTTAGTCTATTACATTTATACAAAAAGAGTGAAATGGTTGGGATGCCCAAAGTAGCCTTTGGGCTTCCCAACCTTTCATTTTCCCAACGCTTTACATTTACAAAATATTACAAAATATAAAGATGACCCATCCCCTACGAAGAGGGCCCAGCTTGGTTTTCTAGGAACTTCTTCCACACTGCAGCTTCACTAGCGATGCCTTCAAAAGTGCTAGGCTCCAAAAACTGAATATTTATTTCAAATTTCTCGGCTTGATTCCTGATAGCCTCTATCCTTGCTGGGCTCAACCGAAGCTGATCTTCCAAAATTTGTACACTAACGGCTAGGTGGCCCACCTCATTCTTCAAAACTAGGTCGTCAATAGCCTTGATCTGTTGTGTTCTGGCCTCTGCATCCTGATATCTGCTCTGCAATATCTCTATGAAGGTTTCATGGTCTGGGAGCTCATCAAGATTATGCTCAGCGTCTGTTTGACACCGGTTAAATGTATTAAGGAGCCTCCTGAAATATTCTGAACATTCTCCCTGCGTCCTTTTGACAGACTTCTTGAAGTCTTCCGTAGTGCTGACAGCGAACTCTACTAGGTCATGATCTCTTTTAAGGGCTTGATGGTCTTTGGCTGGTAGTTCTGCTGGAGTCTCTGCATTGTTCTCCAGCCTTGCCATTCTGGCATTCAAAACTTCAAGAACTTCTTGGGATCTGTCGACGAAGTAGGAGGAGGTCTCCATGATTTCCCCTAACCGGTTGTCAATCTGAAGGACCTTACACCTTTCCTCCTCTAGAGCAATCTGTAGCTGGAGCATTCTAGATTTCTGGGCTAAGATATGTTCTTTGAATGGCTGGAGCAACGAAGAGATCTGTTCCTGATGTTCCTTTATCAGATCTTGGGAGTGCATATCATTGGCTGTCAGGATGATCTTCTGCTGTTCTTCTAGCTCCTCCACCTTTGCCAGCAACCGCTCCTTTTCCTTCTTCAACTCTTGATCTTCAGCTTATACTTGCTCAAGCTATTCTTTTGTAGTCTCCTGAGCTTGTCTCTCTTCATGTAGGGCCTGCAATTCAGCTTCAGCAGTCTTCATCTCCCTCTGTAAGTGTTCAAATTTCCGCTTTAACCTGTTTCCTTCCTCTCTCTCTTTCTTCAGGGTATCCTTCAGCTGAGCAGAAGATTTCTTGTATGACTCCAATTCAGTCATCACCTTATCTATGTTATCCTCTGAAGCATGTAGTATTGCAGTCCCAGCCCTTATGGTAAGCCTTGGATCTAGGTTTGTTCCTAGCATAACAGCAGTATCTGTTATCATTTTGCCAGGAATACCTTCTGCTTCTACCTTCCTTTTTCGTCCTTTTCATTATTCTCTTGGTGGCCCTATCATAATAGACAGTATTGAAGTCGGGGACTTCTTCACCCTTTTTTTGGATGAAAGGAATTAGCTGGAGCGTAGGGGCCACAAGGGTGCTAGCAGCGGGTACTTGAGAGATATGTACCTCGGGGTTTTCCTCCTCCTGGGTCTTCCCTACTGCTATTTCAGAAACTGTCTGTTGTGTCAACTCTATTCTTTCAGCCTCCTGCTTTTGGAGCTCCTCATCAAGCTTTCTCTTTGCTTCTTCAGCTGCTTGTCTAGCTGCTTCCTCTGTTTCTTTGGCTGCCTCTTTTGCTATCTCAGCTGCTTCTTGGGTAGCTTTACTTTTCTCTTCTTCTCCCTTCTGCAGCCATTCTGCAACCTCCTTTTCCAACCTCTAAGATTCTTCATTTCTCCTTTTAATTCCTTCTTCATCCTTTCTCTATTCCTCACCTTTCCCACCTATGGTAGTGATTTTCTTCTTAAATCTTCTGTTTAGTGCCATCATGTTTGGAGCATTCCAGAAGACAAATTATTCCTTATCGAAATGATGGGTATATTCGAAAAACACCTTATGCTCTTTACAGTGCTCCGTCACTCTACCGTAAGTATAATTCCTTCGGAAAGGCATCTCACCAAAATGGAACTTCCCTAGTTCCTCTATGAATTCGGCAGCTTGTTTCACCCTAGTGAATTTGTAGCTACCTAGCCTGAATGGTAAAGGAGGGTATGCAGTCTTCTTGTGCTGGAACAAGAAACTACCTATTCTGTCAATGAACACCTGCCTGACTGCCTCTTTATGGACTATATAATCCATTGCATATTTGGGCAGCAGTAAAGGTGTCTTTGATCCTCCATACATTTGGATGTACATGCCATTTTCAATGAAGAAATAATCAGTGTATTCTCCTATTACCTACATGGAACCTTCTGACATACAGTCACATTCCTTCTGGAAAATGAGCATGTAGAGTGGCATAATGAAGTGCTCACAGACCTCTCTGTAATGGCTATGGTACTGGTGAGCCCACAATGGTCTGTATGCGGCATACACAGGCATCCTTTCCTTGTCCCAGATGCACTTGAGACCGGGGAAGGGCTGGTTACACAATATGCAATCTATCAATATTGAACTCATGTAAAACTCAGATTTTTTCTGAGCTTCTCCTCCCAAGGCTGCGGCCAAGCAAGAGGAAAGGCTGCTCGATACAAGGCTAGCCCAATTGAAGAATGTTCCTTGGGTTGCCACATGAAAGATAATAGGTATCCATTCAAGCTTGAAGAGTCTACCATGAGCTCTTCCAAAGATCCTATTGAGCATCAGAGCTATAAACCTGTAGGGAGGCCTCAAGCTCGATGTATCTTACTCACCGGTCTGTCTATATCGGTAAAGCTTTCCCTGCAAGAGCATTTTCTTAAGAGTTTCCACTAGGTCCATTCTGATGCTGTCCAGCCACTCGTCAGATAAGAAAACCTGGGCCTCTGGTAGATGATAGGCCAACACCACATATCCAGGGCTAAATGCAGCATAGCCCTGTCCTTCAGCATTTCCTATTATCATTGTGGTTGTATTTACATGGGGAAAAATCCATCCAATCACCTCAGAGCATGGGAACAGCTCCGGTCTGGTGGCAACTTTCATGATGGAAGACTTCTCTATGTTAGCATAGATAGATTCTTCTTCAAGGCCCGTGTCGGGAACCTCCTTGCGGGAAATCAATCTGTATATTTCACCCCATTTGTACTCGGGCTCAACACTAGAAACACATTGGGTGTCTTCATATATGTATTCAGTCTTTGTCTCAACTTCAGCTTCTGGTACTTCTTCCACCACTGGGGCCTTCTTCTTTTGTCTTTTGGACATGGTGAATTCGACTTCTTCCTGCCATATATAACATTGTAATATTGAGACATTCAAGGTGCATACATTTACATGACAGTGTGCAGCATTTTGTTCTTTCTATGTATATCATGGCAGCAACTAGTCGATGAAACTAAGATATAAGTTTGCATAACTTGACTGACCAAATGCACACTATTTAGTGCTCTTGTCTATATCTCAGCATGATGCAAAACATTTCTGTATGATACTAAGACATCACATCAACCATCTTCTAGACTGCATTAAAATTACATCCATATGCAAAGTGCCATTTTCATGTGTTTAGTGTGATAGCAAGTAGAGAAACAAATGCATGCATGTATAACCCAAAATTGCCCTGACTATCAGAACTGCTGAAACTAGTGCACAGTATTCCAGGACCTTATCTATACCTATCATGAAGCAAAATCAGTCCTGCAATAAAGCGGGCAATATACTACTAGTGCATTTTATTAAAACTTTATCAAACATATTTGAGCCGGCATTAAATCTACATCATTTCGTAGTGTGCCGTTTCTCCCATGAAAATAATTCGTACAGCAAATGCATGTGCATCAAATGCAAGGTGCATCATTCATCAATTTGGTCCATTGCATAGCCAACAAAGGAAAGGGGTTTGAATATATCAAGATTATGCTAGCCCCCTACGCTTTCTAACATTAAACATTTTGATAACATCACGTTAGCAGGTATAAAATCGGTAATGACTTATGCTGCTCGCGGGAAGACAATTACATTAACTCGACTATATGTTGTGGGTATTACTATCATTTTACTGCAAATGGCGCTTCGAATAGAACCATTATCCATCTAGGGTTTCAGACGACCGTGCCTCTAAGGACTGCGCGGGGCGGCGCGAGCAATACAAATTGGGGTTCGAAATACCAGGAAAAAGGATAAATTGACCAACAGAGGAACCATCAAAATCCACAAGAAAACCCACCACAGAAACTCCCCCTAGACCTCATCATCATACAAGGGGCAGCTAGGTGCAGGCGGCGTAACGGCCGCCTGCACCGTGCCTCCATCCATCACGCACAGGGCTGAAAACAATAATGATGGGAAAAACTTGGTTGTTCTGACGGTTATACTAACTTCCCACGGCAAGAAAAATATAAGACCTTTTCTTACAAGGCTCAAAACCTAGCAGTATGGGGAAAAACGGCCGGGGGACACCATACTACCGTAGAAAACCACTAATAGTACCAATGGAAAGGAGAAAAAGACAAGGATCCTACCTGGAAAACGCATGCAATCAACGGGAGGATGAGCGGATCGACGATGTCCAAGCTTCCATGATTGCCACTTGGATGCAAGTATACCGACAGCAGGGTCCTTCGAGAAGATGACAGCTCAATGGCGACAGTGCTGGGCAGCAAAAACAATAATAGAAAAATAAAACACTGCCCCCGAATACATATAGAACTGGGCGGCATGTGTGACGACTTAATGGATCGGATGAGAAACAATTCCAGATTGGAAGGTGAGAACTCAAAACCTTCCGCAACGGTGGAAAGCCACAACACCACCCATCCGCAACGATGAGCAAGCCACGTTAAAATAATGATCGAACGTCAGCTGCCTTTTGGATCAGGAGTCAACAGCTTAAAATATTCCGCACGACGGACCCTCACAACAAAACACCATCCGCAACGGCGGAGAGAGCGATGGTAAAAGGCTCCAATACACGACTAACACAAAACCAAAACATAAGTCGGAAAGAAAAAGAAAGTCAAATACTGAACTGATCCGCAATGGCGGAGGCCAGAAGCGAAGATCCGTCCGCAACGGCGGACAAGGAAAAAATAATGCCTTCCGACGTAGAACCAAAAACCACCCGCAACGACGGAAAAATACATGGCAAAGACCTCCGCAACAGCGGGAAAATCAAATGAACTAACTTCCGATTTAGAATGGCTTCAAAGGTATTTCAAAGGCAGCGATAAAGCTAGATCAAAAAAATCAGGCATCAAAGGAAAAATCAACCCAATGGGTAGCTCAATCCAAGCGTAGGCGAAGTCATTCTGAAAGTTCTTAGACCAATTTCAAGAAGAAAAATCAAGCTAACTCGAGCAAAGGGGGGTCCTAAAAAATTTTAGAATTTTGGGAAATTGTTGTAGTTGCAACATTATTCAATACAGATTAGTGTAATGCTCCAATTTCAGTCTCATTTTATGTTAATTTTGCATGTTTGATTAGCAATTTTGTGAGTGTAATTGTTATATCACTGGGGTTCAATTTCCACATGGTATCAGAGCCTTTGTAGATCGATTTCTCTCCTTCCATATTGTTATGGCAGGTTTGACATCTTGACTGGGAGCATATTCTGCTGACTGAAGGGCGCAGTTTCTGAGCTATGGACCAATCTCATAAGATCATCTTGACTCCATTTAATCTATTTGAATGGAAAGATGAGATGGAGATATTGTTGAGAGTGAAAGGTCTCTATAGGGTTACTATGGCAACTGAGGCAGAGCCCAATGCAGCTATAGAGAAAATAAAATGGCACAACAGGAGGGATGAGGCCTATGGTCTTTTGTGTCTGAGCATTTCAAGAGACCTCCTCTTCCATATTGATGGATTGACATCACCTAATGAAGTGTGGGAGAATCTTGTAGATATTTTTGGTAAGACAGATGAGATGAGACGACATCAAATTGAGAATGAGCTAATCTCCTTGAGTCCCAGCAGCTTCGAATCCTTGCAACTCTATTTTTCCAATTTTAAAGCCCTTGTTTTGCAGCTAAAATGGTGTGGGATTGAAAAGAAGAAGGAGCAACTAGTTTTGGCCATACTCTCAAAGCTTGGCCCTGACTATTTAGTGTTTGTTTTGAACTTCCATGCCACTAATTTGACAGCTAAAGCCTAGAATATGCCTAAGCTTGTAGATTTCATGGAATCCCTCACATAGGAACAAGATAAGTTGGTGATGATGGGCACCATCAAACCTTCCAATGACCAAGTTTTGGTTGTTGGAGATTCAAGGGTGGTTTCAAAAAGAAAGAAAAAATCTAAAAATCCTCCTGAGCAAAAGAGAGACAAGAACAAGTCTTAAGAGGAGCCCCAAGGCTCCAAGAATAACTTCCAGAAGAAGAAGAACAAAGGAGAAATGAGAAAGTGCGCATACTACAGTAAGGGCTATCATCCTGAAAGCTCTTGTATGAAGAAGCAAATTGACATGTTAACCTAACTCCTGGAGAAGAATAACATCTCCCTTCTTGATTGCTCAAAGAAGAGGGAAGGAGGATCAAATTCAAAGGACAGAGAGAGAGTACATGCTTTGGTTGCTGGCACATCATTCTCACCTACCTTCATGATAGACTCTGGAGCTTCTAGACATATGGTTTCGACAAAAGAGGCATTCTCCTCTCTTGACATGTTGAAAGGTCCACCAATAGTTTCGGGAGATGACTCTCTCGCTAACAGTTTGGGAAATGGAAGGATTGATCTTGACCATGGTAAGTTCAATAATGTGTTGTATGTTCCAAGTCTTGCCTCTAATCTCTTGTCAGTGTATCAGATGACTCACACAGGGTCACCAAATAAGGTCATCTTCTCCCATGATGATGTTGAAATCACAGAGATTTCGAATGGTAAAGTCATAGCAAAAGGTGTTGTTGATCACACTTCGAAGGTATACATATTTTCCCATTTTCTACCCTACTCAAACCCCTCTGCTCTTCTGATTCATGCTAATGAGGCAAGCAAGCTTTGGCATGAAATATTTGGCCATCTTAACTACAAGTATCTTTTTGATTTGAGTGAAAAATATATGGTCATAGGGTTACCAAAGATCAAGTTTTCCAAGGGATTCTATCAAGGTTGTATCCTAGGAAAACACCCAGAACGCAAATTTGAGAGAGCTAGTCATGAGAGAACCTCTGCACCTCTTGAGTTGATCCACAGTGACATTGTTGGTCCATTTCCTCAAATTTCCATGATTCAAGCCAAATATGCACTGACATTCATAGATGACTTTTCCAAGTATTGTTGGGTTTACTTCCTAAAGCATAAGTCTGAAGTTTTTGACCTCTTCAAAGTCTTTAAGGCCTTGGTTGAAAACCAGTCTGGGAGGAGACTCAAGATCCTCAGATATGACAATGGTGGTGAGTATGTCAAGTCTAAATTCCTTCAATATTTTAAAGATGCAGGTATTCAGATGCAGCATTCGATCCCTTACACACCACAGTAAAATGGTGTTGTTGAGAGAAAGAACAGGTCACTGAAGGAGATGGCAACTTATATGATGGAGGATAAGACTTTCCACCAAATTTTTGGGCCGAGGATATAAACTTGGAATCCTGCATCTAGAATAGGGTGCCTCATAAGTATCTTGATGGAATGACTCCTTTTGAAGCTTGGAGCGGGCACAAGCCAGATGTGACCCATTTCAGGATTTTTGGCTCAAAGGCTTGGGCTAGAATTCCAACTGAAAAGAGAAATGCTTTGCAAACCCAAAGCCAAGAGTGCCTATTTGTTGGGTATTCTAAATATTAAAAAGGGTACAAGCTGATCAACTTGAGTACTAACAAATCTTTCATTGAAAGAAGTGTTCAATTCCAAGAATAGCATTTAGTAGCAGTTGAAGTTGGAGAGTCTTCTTCACCACTAGATCCATTGATTGTAAGTGGAGAGACTAATGAGTTTGTTGATTCTGATATGTATAATAATGATGATTTGATTTCAGATCCTGACAGTCCTACAAGACCAAACTGGGAAGCAAATACCATTCATGTAGTTGGGAAACTATATGGAAATCCTAGTGATACTAGGACGACTAGATCTCAGTTTGAGAGTGCCCTATGTATGAAAGATCCATTATTTGCTGAGAAGTGCTATCTGATGGTTGAATCAGATCCATATACATATTAATATGTAGCACATGATACAATATGGAAAACAGGCATGAAAGAAGAATTCAGCTCGCTCCAGAAGAACAACACTTGGGAACCGGTTGATCTTCCCCCAGGGAGGAAGCTAGTTCAATGTAAGTGGGTTTTCAAAACTAAGTTTGCTGCTGATGGTTCACCTTTGAAATATATGAAAAGATTGGTAGCCAAGGGCTTCTCACAAGTACATGGTATTGACTACAATGAAACCTTTGCACCAGTGGCAAAGATGGACTCCATAAGGCTAGCTTTAGCCATTGCAGCTTCGAAGCAGTGGGAGGTACATCACATGGATGTGAAATGTGCTTTCCTAAATGGAGATCTCACTAAAGATATTTACATGAAAAAATCTCAATGGTTTGTTTCTAATCGATATTTTGTGTGCAGGTTAAAGAAATCATTGTATGGGCTCAAGCAAGCCCCCAGGGCTTGGTATGCCAAGATTGATGGCTTTCTGCTATCATTAAGTTTTGTTCGACGCAAGGCTGATACTAATGTTTATTTGAAGCTCATTCATGGTTATTTGATAATTATTGTCTTGTATGTGGATGACCTTCTGATTAGAGGAAGTTCAAAGAAAGAGATTTCATCCTTGAAGGATGCAATGAACCATGCATTTTCTATGACTTATTTGGGATTGTTTAGCCAATTCTTGGGTCTCGAAATTGTTCAATCCCAAAATGGAATCAAAGTACATCAGTATAAGTATGCCTTAGATTTTTTGAACAAGTTCAACATGAAATATTGCAAGCCAAGCAAGACTCCCTTCCTTTCAGGAGTTAAGCTTGAAGAAGTAGGTTCTTCTCCTATAGTAAATAATACAGTGTATAGGAAAATGATTGGGTCTTTGCTTTATATTACACACACTCGACCTCATCTATCTTATGCAGTTAGTGTGGCTTCAAGATACATGGATCAGCCTCATGAGATCCATTGGAGAGCAGCCAGAAGGATCCTTAACTTTGTTTAAGGAACAAGAACTCGTGGGATATTCTACAAAGCTAAATATGATCTTGATTTGATTGGGTTTACTGACAATGATTGGGCAGGTGACAACACAGATAGAAAGTCAACATCAGGATATGTTTTCATGCTTACAAAAGGACCAATCAGCTGTTAAAGCAAGAAGTAGAGTGCCATAGCACTCTCATCTACAGAAGCAGAGTATAGAGGAGTTGTAAATGCAGCAACTCAATGTTTGTGGTTGCAGGGAATACTTGGAGAATGTGGCTTCGAATCAGAGTTTTCAACTATTATCTACTGTGATAATCAGAGTACCATTCAAATATGCAATGATCTAGTTTAGAGACAATGAACCAAACACATTGAGATCCATATGCACTACATTAGACAACTTGTGCATGATGGCACCATTCACCTACTCTTCTGTGCATCTTCAGAACAAGTAGTAGACATCTTCACCAAAGTTTTTTGTGAGAAGACATTCAAAAATCTCAAATCACTACTGGGGATTGCTGATCATACTGTGAAGCATGATTGATGACAATATTTTCAAATTTTGTTTTGCTGTCCATGTTTAAGGGAGGATTTTCCCACTGGGCTTTTGCCTCTTTCCTTGGTTGAATGGACAAGCAGTATGTAAAGGGTGACTAAGCCTTGTTGCTAGGCCCTATATTTTTTTTATATTTACTCATAAATTCAAGCTTAAGGGAGGGTGTTAGAATAATCAACCCATATTTACCTACCTTATACATTACTTAAATATTTTTTTTCCTTATTACCTATTCTCCTAGTTTCCACTCTATGCTAGTTGCCTTCTACATGTCATAGAAGTCAACACTTGCTAAAAATGAGTCATGGAACACTTAGGAAACCTCTTGGAAAACATATTTAGCATGTCTTCTTTATTCCAGATCCTCCAAAGCGCATATCTTATTTTTCTGTAAAGTTGCTTGTTTTATTGAGAATTAAGGCAAAAGGGAAAGCTAGACTAGGTGTAGTTGACTTGTTTTTCACCCACATCATCCTCCATCCTTTTATCCTAATAAAATCATGTATGAGTTGTATTTCCATCCATTATTAGCTTTCCTACTTGACTTTTCCAATTCATGAGCATCCTAGTGGATTTGGAAACTGCTTTATGCACCTATGGGGGATTTGACTAGATTTAGTAAGCCTACTTTTTGACTATTTTGAATGGCATCCTTATGCATTCGAATCTCTCATGTAATTATATATTGCAACATCCTATTACTTCACAAGGTTGGCTAGTGTATACTTATTCAATACATATTAGTGTTATGCTCTAATTTCGGTCTCCTTTGATGTTAATTTTGCATGTTTGATTAGCAATTTTGTGAGTGTAATTGTTCTATCACTTGGTTTAAATTTCCAAAATGGAAAATAGAGGAGAGAGTACTAGCGAATCTTCTAGAGAATGGGTTAAATGCATCAATCCAATGCGTGGATTGTTGATGTGGTGGCAAGCGAAGGAGAATGCAGGCTGGCAAATTATCCAAAACACAACTGCATCACCCAGATGCGTGGATAAGAGTTCATTTTCATGTTGTTTCACATTTGAAATGCTTGAAATTAATTCTCAGTAGCATGTAGTCTAATGGGCGATCTGGACGAAGATCTGAATGGAAAGTTGATCCATGAGCTAGATACGTTGAGAGTCGATCTAGGGCGAACGGAGTGTCTGTTTGCTAGTGTGCTTCAGGACTGTATTCTACAGTAACACATTTCAACATCTGGAAAACCACCAGTGATTTTCACGCAACGGGCTGGATGACAAGTTGTACATGCTGTGCGCAAGGCAGGCTAAATGCGTTCTGTTTACTAATTTGTCCCAAAAATATTATAAAATCTACAAACAAATATACAAATCAATTAATACATCAAATGCGCTTTAACAATGTCATTTTTAATTAATAAAACCATAAAAAATGATAATAATAAGAGATTTCATATAAATCTTAAATACACTCATACCTGAGGCTGAATAATGATCTGCGTGACATAAAATATGTAAAAGATAATAAAACATGTGTTTAAATGAGTAATTTAACTACCAAAAATGATAACAAATCTAGGATTAACACTGTGTCTCAACAGAACTGAGTATGACATCGATAGGTGGCTCCGTCGAAGGTCTTAAAGGGTCTGAAATAGGACAAGGAACATTCAAAATAAAATCGTACAAATTTCCCAACAGGGAATAAACCAAGTCTAGGTATTGATCACGGCTAATAGATTTCTCTCCGGTAGCAACACTTCCCATGTTAACATCCCTAGCATTGGGTAGAATTAATGGCTTAGTAAACCAATTATAAAGTAATTGATCGGTAATGGGAGGACTAATCAACCTACATCATCATCTCCAATCACGTATATGATCGGATATATGGGTGGAAGTGGTTTGACGAAGTGAGATTAAAAGGTCTATACTCATTTCATACCTAATGCATCAAAAACTCCACTACTAGAGTGTTGAAATCCCAAAAGGAATGCTAGGGTAATTCTATATACTATTTATCAGTAATTTTGGTGAGAGTTCTTTGAAAAAGTCTCAAACAGATGGAACCATCCATTAGAGAATTTTATGAACACCACAAATGATAAGTCATTACGTGGTTTTTGGGGTGTTCACTAGGTTTGTTGTCAAATTTCAATATATTTGAAGGTAAATTTACATGAATAGTTGGCCATGAAGGATCATGGTGAATAGGATCATTAACCTATCTTGACAAATCTGACAGATCTAGTGTAGCTAGAAATGGTAATTGTTGATTCAATTGTGGATATTAGTAATATTGATAAGGCATATACATACTAGTAGGAATATAAGAGGGTTGATAAATTAGTGTCGATGATCCTCCTGTAATGGGTTGGTTCAATGGTGGTTGGTTTCCAAATGATCCTCCTGATGGTCCTCCCGGTGGTGGGTCTCCAAGTGGTGGACCTCCATATGGTGGATCACCAGATGGTGGGCCTCCAGGTGGTGGACCTCTAGGTGGGCCTCCAGATGGAAGAAATCCAAGTTACAGTCCTCTAGATCTTGGACCTCCACGCGATGGACCTCTCAATGGACCCCAAGGTGAGCCTCCCGGTGACCCATCAAACAAATTTGCAAGTGGTTTCACGAACATGGGTAGATTCATCCAATTAGGTTTCCCCCATGGGATATTAATATTACCAAGATAATGGATCCTAAGATAAATTGGTTGATAATTTTGATTAACTATTGTAGGTTTATTTCCTACCTAGGCATAACCCCATGTAGGTTGTCTAGACATAGGTTGAACCCATGATGGTTGTCTTGTGACAGAGGAAGGGATAACCAAATTTGAATTCATGGAAGTTGCAATCACTATTGGATTCCCTAAAGTGACACTCTTCCCAACATTTGAATTATTTATCTGGTTTTTGAACAACTTGGGCAAGGTATTTCCCCCAAATAATGGAATTTATGGGAGAACTAGGAATAGGTGGGAGATTTTGAACTAGTAGGGGAAGGATAGAAGGTCAACCCTCATCGTAAGAAACTACACTTTTAACCAATATTCCTGACACAATACCAACATGAGACAAAATAGGAGAATAATATTCAGGACTACCTATTTCCAAATGCGTAGATGAGGGAGATAAGCTTCATCTTATTATGCTCTACCCCAACATATGTAAATGTGACATGGTATCATCAATGGGTCTAAACAATTCATCATTCGAAACTAACCTCGTGTCTCATAGGCGCATGACGTTAGACAAAGCAGTAGTGCCATACTTGTAAATGGTTTGTCCTAAGGAATTCTCCCAAAATGGATCAATTGGACTGAACTTCGATGTTATGGGGTCATATGACAACTAGGAAAATACCCAATCTCGAGCACCAAAATTCCCTTCCGTAGGGAAGTAAAAGGTTGAGTCACATGAAGAACGAAGTTGAACCATTACTAGAGTTTGGGTAGACAGATTTTCGAAGGAAGTATACTCTTCCCTGGATTCAGTAACCGGAATTCCCTCTACATATGGATCATCTGTAATAGGTTGGTCCATGGCTTCCCCTTCTCTTTCTTCTATGGTGGGAGGAAATTAAGGTGGTAAACCCTGCAACCTAATATATCTCATCACTAGTATCGTGGGTACAATGTTGGCTAAAAATTTGTACTCTAAAGGTCTTCTAGTTGAAAATATCACACACAAAAGTCCTACACAAGATAAGTTCATAAACAAACTTAAGAGATAAGCTAGGTTGAAAATTCAGATCCTCACTAGGAGTGTCAAGTTGTCACAACTCATGATATACTGCACAGTCGAATAGTAAAATGAAACAAGGAATATTAGGACTGTACCCTTTCCTGAATACTCGACTACTTAGACGATACATGTGTAGTAGCTCCCCAAGTGTTGTTCTCATGGTATTGCTTCAACAAGACATCCAAAAGGATTTTCTTAGTTGGTATAGGTTCCTAGAAGGGTCTCTCGATACACTCAAGGTACATGGGAGCTCAAATACGTGTTAGTGTTATCTGATGCACAATTGTTCGAAAGGGGCCTTCCGATATACTATCGAGTACACGAAGAATATTTTGATATACCTAAAGGATACATTAAAATCCGTTTGATATCCCGATTGGTACGTGGAAGAACCGCACAGTCCCTGAGATGCAGAGCAGGAAAGAAATGACAGCTCCTATGTTTATAGACGTCGAAACATGTCTTCTAACCTATCACTCCAATTTCTAATAATTTTACCTTTATATACCACTTAATTTTATCTTCATGGTTAGTGAACATTTATGAGGTGTGTTGTAACTGCAAGACTAAATGATCTAAATGAAATACAACTCTCTTTTTGAAGAATCCTAGATAGATTAAAAGATATATATTTTCCTTTGAAGCAATAAATGAAAACACCATGCAAATTTGATAACTCGTCCTTCAAACTTCAAAAAATTTTAGACACACAAAACCTCTCAATTATTAACCTAGAGAGATCTTGTTGGCCTTTTTCCCTTTTGACCCAAGTTCAGTCCTCTCTCTCTAGTCAGCGCAGCAAAGCCCAAGATATCTATCCAAAGAAGTAGAGCCCAGTTGACAGCACCTGAAAAAACAGATGTTTCTCACTCGAGATATCTCAGTTCTTATGGGTAAATTCCAGAACCATGTTTTTGCAGTTTGTTTGGGAGGGTGTTTAAGTCCTTGGCCCTGTACCAAGGTTTCCAGTGAAGCTCGGGAAGGTGGGTTTCACTTTAGATATCAATACTGAAGTATTACTCACCCTTAGTTATGCAACCTTACACAAATGCACAGTGAACAGTCATCACAGATATATTCCTTACTTGAAATACAGCATTCATACAGTTATCTCTTTAAATCACAACAACCAATCAATCATTAACACAGTAAATATGCACTTGTGTAAGCTATTCAACATTCACACACATACACAGCATGTAACATAGAAACCCATCCAGGAAAAAACCATAAGGTTCTCTTCATTTGGCAATGGCATGAGAAAATAGATGCACCTTTTGTATATACATAAAGCTACAGACTTTGTTCAAGATCTTCTCTTCTATCTCTACAGACTTCTTTTCCCTCTCATGCTCTTTGTTCTTCTCTATATTTATCACTCTACTCTACTCCTACTCAGCAATATGCACACAACTTGGATCGAATCAACCTTATATATCTATCTGTACACTCAGTTGCAGATCCACTTACTCTGGTGCACTCAGTGATCCATATTTACCTACTCAAATTTGTTGTATCCTCTACTCAGCTCAAAAAGCATCTAAACAAGAACTAGCTAACAGGATAATTGATTGACCAGCTAACCCATCTACATCTTGGGTTTCTCCTTTTATATCCTTGTTACAGACTCGATATATTCCCATACATACTTGTTATAGACTCAATAATGACTTGATATAGAGTCTAACAGACTCAACTACATTTGTTATCTCAGCCGACTTACTATCTTCATCCCATAGGTTGTCTTTTCTATTCTAGGAAAATATGACCAAAGAGGTGCTATCGGATTGACTTACTAAAATTCCTTTACGTGTGTGGTTTATGCCAGCTCCAGTCGAGCTTGTACCCATGATCTCTAAGGGTTGTTGCTTCTCCACATCATTCCTTGATGTCACTTTATAGTCATTACCTTATCTACACGCATTCTTCAGTGAATATCCTTCCATGTCATCACATCTTGTGTTCTACGCTTCTATCATAGCTTACAAAATTGGTGTAGCTTCCTCCTCCCATGCCTTCTCTTTCCCTTTCTCCTTTTCTTCCTTCTTCTATCACAACATCCTTCCCCTCTTTCTTTGATGATGTTTCCTATGTCTCGGCTCCTTCTTCTTCCTTGTACTCTTTTTCCTTTACTTAGGCAGAATTCCATATGAATTCTACCCTTCTATCTCAAGCCCAACAGGCCCCCAACACTCATCTATGGTTCATCCCGAGTCATGTGAGCTACTGCTCCATAAACTGACTTGCACGAATTTGGGTCTAAATATCCTCCATGATTTTCAGCAGCTTCTATTTTTCTACACGCAATTCTTCCTCAACTTTATGCATGTGCTCCATGTTGGCACAAACCAAACCAACAAAACCATATTGACAGGGGTTCCCACTCTTTTGACACTCAACTCATCTCGATCTCCCTGAGCACCAGCCTAGACAGGTTTTACCCCACCCAGAAACACCCGCGAAGCGGATGAAGTCTCACTCGAGATGTTCGAGGGAGGGTCAATGGAACCAAGTTTCCATAAAATAGAAAAGGACTATGGGAATTGATAATTCATTAACTTATCTACCAGATATGACCAGTTACTTCATCATCAACAGGGATATTCATCGCATCATCCATTCATAACAGAAATAATCATGCTATTGTGCAAACAAATCTAAAAATATAACATTATTCATAACCAAGAAACATCGCATCATAGATTCATGTCACACACATTCACCATTGGATTCACAGAAATAGAAAGACATAAAGAGACAAAAAGATAATAGTAGTTCAGATCAACCTCCAGATTCTCATATTACTTCTGCGCAATCAACCACATATCCAAAACAGACAACAAATATCTCAATTCTCATTCCATTCTCATGTCATTACAAAGATAAGATCAGATCTCTCCCTGTAATGCTTAGAATTTGAAATATACTTATAGGCTTGCGCCTTTACATTAAAGGTCCTCTTCTAACTAACTTTTAACCAATTCTTAACTAAATCTACAAATTAATGACCGATATCGACAAAATATGGTCCAAAAGTATAAAAAGTGACACAAAATATTAAAAATAGTATATCTTCCGCCTTGTTCGCCATATTTTGCGTGCATAGTGTCTTCTGAGCTTGCACGGCACTCATGGTGTCATGCAACTGACTTGTCCCAAAACCCCTGCCAACACTACACCAGTTCGGAACTGACGTGTTGCGCGCCTTCTCTTTTTCTGTGCTCACTTTTCTTTTTTTATGTCCTTTCCAACAAGGTGTCATGTATTTTCACATGTACAATCTCTTTCCACTTTGCACATCCCTTCTAACATATGGAGATTATGGAAGCTAGGTCACTATCTGTTGGATCTGTCATGATTTATACCATGCCACGTAGTTATGCCTAGTTATGTTGCATTTATGGATGTCCTTGTCCGCAACGGTTATCTCTGCACAGATTTTCTCCTTTAGTATGTGCAGCACAACATCAATTGTTGTATGTTTGCTTGTAAATTCAAATTCCTAGGTAAATTTTACAGTTAAACCTTCCCATTCAATGGTTCCTTGTTGCAACTCCTCTCAAGTGTACAATCTTCTAGGCGCCATTTCCAAGGTATGGATGAATTGGTGAACACATTCCTGTTGTGGATATGCTTTCCAAGCCATGTGACAGTGCTCAATATGTTTTCCAAGATCTGACAATCCTGTGTATTTCTAATCAGCATATCTGATCTCATCTCCAAATATGATTTCCATTAGTCTTCTACATTGCAGCCAGTTGGAGATAGATTGTTTATGTGTACCCCACCATCTAGCAGGTGTAGCTTTCAGTACAAAGTCAAAATCAAAGAATCACTGCGATTCTATGACCTCTTCTTCAAATTATTCCAATAAAGATGCAAGGTTAGGAAATCCTTCATACGTAGGAAGCACACTTGCTTCGACTCCTACTCGTCGAACAGTTCTTGTGATCCTTGCACATTTGCGCATTAACACTTCGTGCAGCCTATTTTGCCGATTTTCAAGGGCTTCTCCTAATTCGGAAGTGCATGAGCTGACACTATGCCAAATCAGGTTACCATCAGCGGTGGGATTAATATAATCTTCATTCAAAGACATGATGTTATATAGTTGGTCCAAATAGTTCTATTTCCCTTCGATATGCATAGGCTCAACATAACGCTACCCTTTAAGGGGATCAATGGGAGCAACCACTCTCATTTTGGAATCCTCAAAAGACATGATCCTTTTCTTGAAGTTTATGATTATTTGGATATCAATATCCTAATCAATCCCTAGAAGCACAGGGTAGGGATTTGTTTCATCAATGATTTCAATGACCTTGAAGTCGACATATGTTCTCAAGCTTTCGACGTCCACAGGCACTTGGGATAGTCTACCAACTGGTAGCACCTTTGACTGGTTTGTAAACCATAGCTGAATAGGAGACAAGTCCATTTGCGGCTTGTTCATGCTTTCCCATGTCTTTCTTCTTAATATATTGACATCTGAGCCCAAGTCGAGTATGATATAATCCATATCATAATATCCTATCTGCGCAGTCATTCGCAATTCTCGGTCTGTCTTTCATTTTCTTCCGAATTGATTGACTCTTATTTCAGGGAGAAGATTTGTTGTGTTGTATTCTATGAGTGTTATCAACTTTGTGACAACATATTTGACATGGATTAGTGGTAAACAACTTTTGAAAAAATCCTTAACCTTACTAACCTTTTTAGTGGGTGGCCTTTGGATTAGTCGTTCAAATCTTCCGGGCATAGCTCTCACGTGTCCTGATGTCGACGGTTGATTGGTATCAACAAACTCTTGCCGCACTTCCAAGAAGACTTCATTCTCTTGTTGGACCTCTAGAGGAGCTCCTTGCGGTGTATTTTGGTCTACTCCTGTCGAAGCACCTCCTCTTGTAACTACAATAAGGTTGGGTTCTCTTGTTTCGACATAAATCATTTGAATATTCAGGTTTGGGTTTAGATTCTGATTCTGCGCTGGATTGGGGTTGATGATAGTTCTAGACTTCCATTTCGCAATGAGTTGTGGAAACTGTTCTATAGTGTGATCAAATGCTTTACAATATGTACAATTTTTTGCAGGACTTTTACAATCTTGGGAAAAGTGTCATGGTTGCCCAAAATTAGAGCATACAACTTGCCCTCTTCCTCGACAAATCCTCCTCCTAGTTGTTGTCCTCGACCTCTAAAGTTCCCACCCCTATTTTGTGGAGGGTATTATTTTTGAGGATACTGATTTGGCTAATATTGCAGTTGAGGATATTTTTGTTGTTAAAATTGTGCAGACTGATATTGAGGTTGCGCTCGTTCATCTTGCATTTGTTCCTCATTATTCTCTAGGAAGGTATCTATTGTTTTCTCCTGGAGCAGCTGGAAGGATCTATAATCCTTCTCATCATGCCCTACCGATCTACAAAAATTACAATAAAAACAAGCAGGTGCACTTACAATATTTTGTAGGTACAGACATTCCTCGAACTTGTGACCTCTAGTTTGGAATTCTTGCCACCAAGGAATACCTTGAGTGTTTAATGGGTTTAGCGTGCCTACTGCAACATAGTTCATGAGCATCGGTAAACTATCCTTATGGTGGCCATATTTTATGCACCTGGTACACCACAGTTCTTCCTATTTATGCCAGAAATTGTTCACATACTACAAGAGAACAAGCCAACACAATCTCAATAATATCAATAAAGCAAAATAGGGTTTTTAGGGTTTTTTGGTTGAGCAGTTTAAAGACAAGAGGGAATACATTCATAAATCCAAATAAACACTAAATCATGAGCATAGAAGGGATAAGATGCATAACATAATAACCATAATCGAATAGAAAACAATACTGAGATTCACCCACAGATGGCAAGCATTCCAATAAAAACTTTAAACAAGCAATGAAATTACCAGCTGAGTAACTAAAACAAGTTATAAATAAAGCCAGAGAATAAACTGAAGGGCATATAGAGCATATATTTCATAATTCAGTCTTTCAAATACACATAAGAGTCTTTACTTAGCTCATAAACAAGTCTGATTCCCTTCTCTTGCCAGCCAAAAAATCGAACCATTTGTCTTTTTTGAGACTTACGTTTATACTATTCTCCAAAAGTGGTTAAGTAACTGAACCCTAACTGTTTTTTAGTCTACCCATCAAATAGTTTCAACTAAATAATATTTACAAAAATAAAGGTAACTTTCAAACCTAACTAATAATTGATTATCTTAACAAACTTTACAGATCCTTAGCTGCTTCAGCTAATAAGGCAATCCCTTCCAAGGCTTGAGCTTTTCTTCTTTCCTTCAATTGATCTATCTCCATATCTGCAATCTTCCTTGATAGCTCTTCATTATGCTGTTGCAGGTCCTCGATGGTTTGCTTCAACATTGTGAATTGACCTTCTGTTTTCCTTTTCCTTTTCAATGCTTCTCTTGAAACTCTAATCAGCTCCTGATAATGGTTGTTTACTTCCTCCAAATGCTCTCTGAGCTTTCTGTTTGCAATGACTAAGCCATCATTAGTCTCCTGCATGTACTCAAGCTGATACTTATATTGTTTTACACTTCTTTGTAAATTCTCTTTTTCTAAATCAAAGGTTTTATTTCTTGCTATGGTTTGCATCTCATTTGGAAGCCATGGAATATTCAATCTCCTATAAATTTCTTCATCTTCTTGCAACAATTCTGTAGGTGTTCTAGGAAACCCTAGGTGTTCTTCACTCTCGACCTTACATGGAACCTTTTCCTCAACCATCACATTCTTCTCTGAGTAAGAACTCTTTATTTCACCTTCTTGTTGTTCCTGCAACATCTGACTTCGTACGTCCAGAAATATATCAGATATTTTGGTATCAATCAGGACAGGCTCTCTTTTTTATTCAATTGGCCTTTTACCCTTACTGTCATCTTTATCATCATTCAATTTTTCCTCAGATGAAGAATCATATATCACTATCACTCTTTCTTTGTTCAATTTAGGATTCAGCAACTTTTTCATGTTCAGTTTAAGTTTATTTCTAGGTCTGGTTTTAGGTCTCCAAGCAGTAGCAATCTCCCCCAACATTTTGATAGTCTTACCCTGATGAGTAACTGAGGCAAATTCAACAACTTTTATTTTCTTTCTTTTTGACAGTGCTACCTCATCACCATGGCTGTGAAATTCCTACTCAGTACAAACCCTAGTTGCATCAGTGACAAGAACTTTATCATCATCAAAAAGGCATTTCTCATCTTCCGATAGAACTGTGATAGGACTTTGTCTTTGTGCTTCAATATCCTCTTTTTCATCTGAAATTGTATCTGCGGGTACAGCATTTTCAACAGGCTCGGCTTCCTTAATATTTGACTGTAAATTCTTTCTCTCATTGTCATTAAGGTGCTGTTTAGATTCAAAGTCTTCATTTGCATGGTCTAAAACTTCCTCTAATTTAACCCTGTCTTCATCCTTGACCTTTACCTTTTGCCTGAGCTTTCTAATAAAAGTCTTCCCTTTATTAGCTTGTCTTCTATGAGACTGTCCCTCTTTATCATTTATAAAACCTGACCAAAAAATGAAATACTCCCAAGTCTTTCCCCTACTCTGCAAAACAATGTTTATGATAAGCTTAATGATTCCATGATGGAAAATAGATTGCTTTGTATGATTTTGGTCCTCCTTAACTCTACATGACATCTTTTGTAGACTCTTTAGAAAGAAGAAGGGTAAGTTCATCTTGGACTCATCACTAAGATGCTGAATAAATCTAAAGTGGTATTTGAAAACAAAAGCATATCTACCCTCACAGGTAATATAACTATGTAATACTTTAATGGGCTCAATCCATTTAGATTTGAAGTTATGAATTGGTACACCTTTACCCCAATCTGCAATCACACCAGGAAGCAAGTACTTTTGTGCATTGAAGGTGAATGGAACCTTCTTAAACCATAATTCTCCCTCATTTAAGATGCATGTTGCCTCAGCTATCAACTCCTTAGTTATTTTGAATTGTAAAGTATCAAAAGACATAATGTCTTTATCAAAGCACTGAGCAAATTTATGAGACACTTCTGCATGATATCCATCAATCCTTTTGAAAAATGTTAACCATCCTGCATTTGAAAATAACTCTGCACATTCTGGAAAATTGTCTACCCAGCTTAGGTCAGTGGGCTCTGCTATATTTGTTTTTCCACTTTTCTTTATATTTACTATGGTTTAACAGCACCTGTCAATATCTCACAGTCTAACTATCTTCAAATCACAACAGTCTGACCTAACACACAGTTCATAAATCTTTTGTGCCAAATCAAAACAGTCTGACCAAATCACAAAGTTCAGGGAACTCCAACAAGTTCTGCTTTGAATTTTACTGTTTTAAATGATGATTACTTTGAATATATTTGTTAATAATTCATAATTTACAGTGTATTATGTGAAAAAACTCATATTCTTCCTTCGAATTTTATCATTAAGGATTTCATCAGAAAAGCCCCAAATTAAGAAAACCCTAGTAATGACACGTGAGCTACCTATTTAGAAGACCAATACGAGCGCTAGAATGCAATTATTTCAATGGTTAAGTGTCGAATTTCATGTTCCACCTATCTCTAACCGTCCAGACCACTTCAAATAGTCGCTACTGAAAAGCCCTAATTCCTCATTTAGTTGAAAAATCTTGATTACTCAGTAGTGTCTTCTCACCATGACCTTCAATATCCTTCGTGTCCTTCAAATAAGGAACATACTCCCGAAAAAATTTGTTTCATTCTGCTCGTTGTTATCATTTATCCTGCTCTGCATGCAATCACCATGATCTACCTCTTATGATGATCATCCACCTATTTCAATGATAAAACTATGTAGGACACCTATCAAATGCATCAAATGATATGATTAGCACCTCAGAGATAAGACACCCAAAAAATCAGACTGAAAAAAATGATGATTTTAGCATTCACGATTTTCTTGTAGCGCTCTAGTGTATCTATTTTGCTCTTGCGCTACAAGAAATTCCAATCAAATAATTTCACATTATTAGGCCACTAACAAGGATTAAAACTTGGTTTATGGGTTCAATCTTGACCTTAGTTTCATTTATAAAACTATTTAATCCTTATATTCCTTGTAAAACCCCTCAATAATGAAATCAAAGCAAAATTTATAAAAACAAGCTTAAAAATCAAAATCATGAAAATTAAAAGTTTGAAATCAAAATTATCTTTATAAACAAAATTTTCTAGAAACAAAAAATAATAGCAAGGTTCAAAAACATAAATAAAAGCATAAAACTAAGGAAGACAAAATCATGACCTAACATCTGGCTCCTGCTGTGGGAAGAAGTCCTCCTTGTGAGGCTTCAAGAACCTGTAGACCAGTGCCTTCTGTACTGCTACCTACTAAGCTACAAAATTTCCATTGGGTTATGGAGTCCTTATTGTGTTTTACTCACACCAATATATACAATGAAAACTAAAATTCACCTCAAAAATTGTAAAAATGTTTTAGGAATCGTCCATTAACTGGACTTGACAATTCCTCACCCTCCAAAGTCTGCAGAACAAAAGTATTGTTTTCCAAAATCTTAGATACTAGGAAAGGGCCAAACCAGAGGTTATCAAATTTTCCATGTTTCCCTTTTTGCTCTTTCCTACCATCCCATCTTAGAACCATGTCTCCTATTGAGAAAGTATTAGCTTTGATTTTCCTATCAAATATTTCTTTAATCTTCAATCTATATAGCTGTGCCTTTTCTTCCACTTTTTCTCTATTCTGCTGCAACTCTATCATTGCATAAATCCTTCTCTGCATATCATTAGGTTCTTCCTGACAATCCTGAAAAAACTTCATCACTGGGATACCCAACTGAACAGGAAAAACTGCATCTGTACCATACACTAATTGGAAAGGATAAGTTCCAATTGCTTGTTTGACTGTTATTCTGTCAGCCCATAATGCATACTTCAGCATAGAATCCCATGATCTCTTATTATGCTTCAGCAATTTTTTGATACTCTGAATGATATTTTTATTGGAGGACTCAGCTAAACCATTACCTTGAGGATAGTAAGGAGTTGAATGTTTCAACAAGATGCCATTCGTTTCACAAAATGCTCCCATTGCCTTAGACTTAAAATCCTTTGCATTATTTGTTACTATTCTCTGAGGACACCCAAACCTACTGAGAATATTTTCTTCAATAAATTCCATAATCACCTTATCTGTGGCATTCCTTGTGGGGATAGCTTCCACCCACTTGGTAAAGAAATCTATTGTAGTCAAAATCCACTTGTGTTGTCCTGAGGAAGATGGATTTATCTCTCCTATAAAGTCCAGACCCCACTTCTGAAACGGGGCACTTACTGCAATTGGTTTTAAAGGTGATGACAACAACTTTTGTTTACCAGCAAATTTCTGACAAGGGATGCATGCTCTTACCTACTGATATACATCTAAAAATAAAGAGGGCCAATAGTATCCAGCTCTTAATATTTTGTATGTTGTTGCCTTCCAATACTTGTGACCTCCACAAGCACCCTCATGAGATTCAGAAATCACTCCTTCAATTTCAGGTTTATCTAAGCATCTGAGTAGAATACCCCCTGGATCCTTCCAAACTAGTTGATGTTCTACCAAACAATACTTAGTAGTTTTTAGCTTCAAAGACCTAGCAGCTTTTTTATCTAAGTGTTCAAGACATTGTAAATACAACAGAAAATATACAATGTATACATACCATGTGGATGTTGAATAAAAATCCATAATCTTCTCTTTCTCCAGCTCTACTTGATTTTCTTCCTGTGTTGGCTCCTCTGCCATCAAATGCAATCCTAAAGCTTGGCAATTTGATTCAGCCAATAGCTTAGCTAAAGCTTGTCCCTTTACTAGTTTGGTAGGTCTGATATCTACATCATACTCCATGATTTTAGCAATCCACTTGCCTCTTTTTCCCTCGCTGTCAGGCTGTGTCAAAACATCTTTTACAGCAGCATTAGGCACATATGCAATAACTTTGGAATGCAAAACATAGATTCTAAAAAATTTCAAAGCTTTTACCAAAGAGTAAGCCTGTTTTTATAAGATGTTGTATTTTAATTCAGAATCTCTGAGAGTTTTGTTGAATAATGCAATAGGCTGTTCAATACCATCCTTATTCTTCTGTAACAAAACAGTAGCCAATGTATCTTCAGATGCAAAGGAAAAGGTTAGAAATTCCCTGGTAAAATCTGGACTTACTAATACGGGAGCTTCGGTAAGAGCCATCTTAATTTTTTCAAATGAGTTCTTTGCTTCTATAGTCCACTTGACTTCTTGATCCTTCTTCAGCATGGTTGTAATCTGTTTGATAGTCTCAGCAAAATTTGGTATAAACCAACGCAGAAAGTTGATTTTACCAATGAAAGATTGGACATCTTTTTTACTCCTTGGCAGACTTATCTTCAGTATTGCCTTCACCCTTTCTGGGTCGATCCTTATACCATCAGCTGAAACTAAATGACCCAATAATTTTCCTTCCTGTACAGTAAAGTGTGACTTCTTTGGATTCAAGGATAAACCATATTTTCTGCATTTTAGAAAAGTTTGTTTCAAATGTTTTAGATGTTCATCATCTGATTATGAAAATACAGTAATATCATCTAAGTAAATTACTACAAACTTGTCTTTTTCCCCAACAAAGGCTATATCCATAGCTCTTTGAAAAGTTGCTCCAGTATTCATTAAACCAAAAGGCATTTTATCATACATGAAAGTTCCCCGAGGAATAGTAACAGTTGTTTTTTCTTTATCATTTGGATGCATAGCAATTTGATTGTATCCTGAAAATCCATCAACCATAGAAATCCCTTGTGCCCCAACAACCTTCTGCAATATTTGTTCTATTTTAGGCAGAGGATAATTATCCTTTAGTGAAGATCTATTCAAATTTCTAAAGTCAAAACACAGTCTGATTTCTCCATTCTTTTTCCTGGCAGGAACTAGATTAGCAACCCATGAAGAGTACCTGAGAGGAACAATGATCTTGGCATCTCATAACTTCTTAACTTCTTTTTCAATAACAGGAAACAAAGCTGGATTAATCCTCCTCAATTTCTGTCAGAAAGGTTTAACATTCGGTTTTAAAGGTACTTTATGTTGTATAATCCTAGTATCATATGTTCTCAATTCTTCATAAGACCATGCAAAGACATCAACATGCTCCTTTAACAACTTAATGTACATGTTTCTCTGCTCTACTGTGAGTGCTTTTGAAATCTTCACCATTCTAGGATGTTCTGTAGTACCAATGTTAGAATCCACCACATTCTCTTTTGAAGACTGTACAACATGTTTTAAAGGTGTATCATCTTTTGAAAATATCCTTTCTAAAGGAACCAAACCTTTTGGGATGAAATTACCTTTTAGTTCAATAATCTTGTGGCCAGCAATTTCATTTTCAGCAGTCTCTTCAACATCTTCATCCTCGTCATCTTCTTCTTGATCAATCAGGGAATTAGAAAACTCATGTGTAAGCTCCAAAAATCTTTTAGTTTCAATGTCATCTTCAAACACTCTCAACTGCTTTACATTATCAAGTACAGAAGGTCTATACCTAACCTCAATAGGATACTTCAACTGTGTGGTTTTGGGAATTCTAAAATGTGTGGCTGCTAAGACCAATGAATCAGCAGTCTGATTATGATCCCTAGGAATATAGGTAATGTTAAAAGCTACAAAATAATTTTCAATCATATCCCATACCTCATTTCGGTAGACTTTCAGCAAATCTTGTTTCACTTCATAGTTGTTCCTCACCTGCTGAACAACCAACTCAGAGTCACCATATACAGAAATCTATTGAATACCTAAATCTTTAGCATCCTTCAAACCTAACAGCAAAGCTTCATATTCAGCAGTATTATTGGTAGTAATAAATTCTAATTTATACATCAGCTTTATTGTTTCACCACCAGCAGATATGAGAAGAACCCCTGCTCCAGCACCTTCTTCACAAGATGATCCATCAAAGTATAATTGCCAAAGCTCATCTTCTTGTTCCTTACTGCATTTAACTGGCTGTTCCTTTTCAACCTATAACAAACCAGCAGTATTATCATCATCACTAAAATGTAACATACAAATACCCAAATATTTATCAACAGCATACAGGGCATGGTTTGTAGGGTTCTTGTCATCTGTCACAATATAGGCAAATTGAAGCTCTCTGTACAGCCTTCTGTTTTCTCCTCCAAACACGGGAATAATAGCATATGTTAAATCCATTAATAAATTTCCACCAACTTTCTTTGCCCAAGACCTAGAGAGAAGTAATCCAAAATTAGTTGTAATATCTGCTACTACCACATCCATAATCACACTCTTCATTGGTAACTGATCCAAACTGACAACCATATCTTTAATCACACCCAAACATTTTACAGCACGTAAATCAAAAGCATACAAATCATGGTAGGGTTTTGTTATACTCAAACCTAAATCCTCCATGACAGCCTTTGGCATTAGGTTATGTGATGCTCCTGAATCTAAAAGACAGTTATGTATCATTTGTTCATGGATAGTTAATGTAATGTAAAATGGAGGTGAAGCACCTGCTTCATTCTCAATTTTTTCAGCCAGAGCTGATCCAATAAAGATTTTAGTATTTTCTTCTTGTAGATTCACTGTATTAGAAAGAGGCTGACTATTTGTTGAACCAATCATTTTAACAACTAATTCTTTGTAAGAAGGATTCTTCATTAATTCAATAAAAGGCATAGGAATCTTTATTTTTCCTAATTCATTTTCCAGATTAAAATTCTACACAGCTTTATTTGGCTCTTCAACTTCCATACTCTTCTTTTGCTTATCCTGAATTTGTTTTTTCTCTACCACAGGATTAGATTGTTGTTTAGTAGGTACAACTACCTTCTTCTTTGGGTTTTGAACTACTTGTTTTGGGCCTAACCTCAAATTCAAAGTTTTCTTTGGTTCATTCTGATAGGAATCAGCAGTTACAACAGTCATTTTCAGATTTAAGTCATCTTCTGTTTCAAACATATCATCATCATAGTATTCTGCATTTAAAAATTCTTCTTCAGTGACAAAACCCTTAGTCAACTATTCTCAAAAATAGTTCATATATTGATCTGTGTCTTCAAATAACACTTCCTCTTCAATTTCTTCTTCATCAACAACATTGTTCTGAAGAGGGGGTGGTACTCTTTGATCCTCAGTTTCTCTCCTTTCTCGTTGTATATCATTGTTTCTTCGTTCTCTGGGTATGAAACGACGAGCAAACTGTCTTCTGAATTGGTTTTGATTGTTAGGGTTTCTTTCATTTTCTTGGATAGGTTTGTTTGAATTCCTTTCTAGTTCTAACTTGTTTGATTTTGTGGTCAAGATCTTAACTAGCTTGGCCATCTCATCAATTTTACCTTCTACAGAGTGGGATGTTGAAACCCCTGGAGCTGCTTCCTTCTTACCTTTCCTGTCATATATCTGTTGAGTTGTTTCCTTCTTCAATCTATTGGAAGCCAATATATTAGACTCCACCTCTAATGTTGTATCCTGCATGTTCAGTAAAGAAACAGGTCTTCTTTCTCTTAGTAGTAAGGAAAATTCATGGTCAAAATCATTTGCATATGTGAGTTTTGCAGATGTTTCTAAAGGTTTTATCTCTGCAGAAATTCTTCCATACATTTTATTGAATCTCTTCGAAAAATCTGTGATGGTTTCATCCTTCTTTCTCCTAAGGGCTCCAAACTCAGTTATATAATAAGTATGATCTTTGGTGTCACCCCATTGTCTCATGAAGAGGTCCTGAAGCTTTTCTATGATAGTGATAGAATTTGCAGGCAACTCCCTAAACCATTTTCTGACATATCCATCAAGGCTCTGCACAAACATCCTCATCCATACATCCTTAGCTTCAATATTCTAGTTATCAGCATAACTGAGAAAGGATTCCCAGTGTTCCTCGGCTGTAGTTTCACCCTGTCCATTAAACCTAGGAAGGTATTTTTGATAATCACCTCCAGGAAGTGCATTCAAAGGCGAAGCTAAAACTGAGGGTGCATACCTAGCTGCAACCATTCGGTCCATCATATCAACTAGCTAATTTTGGGCTGCCATTTTTAGGTTGACTGACTTTAGTGATGGAGAGATTTGACTGGAACTTGGCTGAAATGGGGTTTTACCATCTTTTAGATGAAATAGAGGAATTTTACCAGGAGATATTGTTTTTTCCTTTTTGAAGGATTGAGGATCAGTGAAAACTTGAAAGTTACTGACAGGAATTATAGGCTTCAACCAAGGTGAAGTTTCTTCTTCTTCTTTCAAAATAGATAAAGGTGATGAACTATCTAACTGATCAGGGTTACATAGGGCTGGTCATGACTGAGACCTTCTAATCTTCCTAGTTTTTGTCAGTATCTGTTCTGGGTCTAAAACACCCAACTGCAAAGGTGAACTAGGTTTGTTTCTTGTTCCAATTCCCTTAGACGACACTGTGAAAAACTGGTGAAAAGTAGTCTTTAAGATTTGTTGGTTTAAGTTCACCTCTTAAGACCAGTGAAATGATAAGTATCCCAGGGAAAAATATGTTTTCAACTTCGTTCCCTGGCAACAGCACCAAAGATTTTTATGCTAGAAATTGTTCCCAGACTACAAGAGAACAAGCCAACACAATCTCAATAATCTCAATAAAACAAAATAGGGTTTTTAGGGTTTTTTGGTTGAGCAGTTTGAAGACAAGAGGGCATACATTCATAAATCCAAATAAACACTAAATCACGAGCATAGAAGGGATGAGATGCATAACATAATAACCATAATCCAACATAAAACAATACTGAGATTGACCCATAGATGGCAAGCATTCCAAGCATAAAAACTTTAAACAAGCAATGAAATTACCAGCTGAGTAACTAAAATAAGTTACAAATGAAGCCAGAGAATAAACTGAAGGACATATAGAGCATATATTTCATAATTCAATCTTTCAAATACACATAAGAGTCTTTACTTAGCTCATAAACAAGTCTAATGACCTCCTCTTGCCAGCCAAAAAATCGAACCATTTGTCTTCTTTGAGACTTACATTTATACTATTCTCCAAAATTGGTTAAGTAACTGAACCCTAACTATTTTTTAGTCTACCCATCCAATAGTTTCATCTAAATAATATTTACAAAAATAAAGGTAACTTTCAAACCTAACTAATAATTGATTATCTTAACAAACTTTATAGATCCTTAGCTGCTTCAGCTAATAAGGAAATCCCTTCCAAGGCTTAAGCTTTTCTTCTTGCCTTCAATTGATCTATCTCAATAACTGCAATCTTCCACGTTATCTCTTCATTATGTTGTTGTAGGTCCTGGATGGTTTGCTTCAACATTGTGAATTGACCTTCTATTTTCCTTTTCCTTTTCAATGCTTCTCTTGAAACTATGATCAGTTCCTGATAATGGTTGTTTACTTCCTCCAAATCCTCTCTAAGCTTTTTGTTTGCAATGACTAAGCCATCATTAGTCTCCTGCATGTACTCAACCCGATACTTATATTGTTTTACACTTCTTTGTAAATTCTCTTTTTTAGAATCAAAGGTTTTATTTCTTGCCATGGTTTGCATCTCATTTGGAAGCCATGGAATATTCAATCTCCTATAAATTTCTTCATCTTCTTGCAACAATTCTGTAGTTGTTCCAGGAAACCCTAGGTGTTCTTCACCCTTAGCTTTACATGGAACCTTTTCCTCAACCATCACCTTCTTCTCTGAGTAAGAACTCTTTATTTCACCTTCTTGTTGTTCCTACAACATCTGACTTCGTACCTCCAGAAATATATCAAATATTTTGGTATCAGTCAGGACAGAATCTCTTTTTTATTCAATTGGCCATTTACCCTTACTGTCATCTTTATCATCATTCAATTTTTCCTCAGATGAAGAATCATCTATCACTATCACTCTTTCTTTGTTCAATTTAGGATTCATCAACTTTTTCATGTTCGGTCTAAGTTTATTTCTAGGTCTGGTTTTAGGTCTCCAAATAGTAGCAATCTCCCCCAACATTTTGATAGTCTTACCCTGATGAGTAACTGAGGCAAAATCAACAACTTTTATTTTCTTTCTTTTTGACAGTGCTACCTCATCACCATGGCTATGAAATTCCTGCTCAGTACAAACCCTAGTTACATCAGTGACAGGAACTTTATCATCATCAAAAAGGCATTTCTCATCTTCTGATAGAACTATGATAGGACTTTGTCTTTGTACTTCAATATCCTCTTTTTCATCTAAAATTGTCTCTGCAAGTACAGCATTTTCAACAGGCTCGGCTTCCTTAATATCTGACTGTAAATTATTGCTCTCATTGTCATTAAGGTGTTGTTTAGATTCAAAGTCTTCATTTGCATGATCTGAAACTTCCTCTAATTTAACCCTATCTTCATTCTTGACCTTTACCTTTTGCCTGAGATTTCTAATCAAATTCTGCCCTTTATCAGCTTGTCTTCTATGAGACTATCCCTCTTTATCATTTAGAAAACCTGACCAAAAAATGAAATACTCCCAAGTCTTTCCCCTACTCTGCAAAATAGTGTTTATGATAAGCTTAATGAGTCCATGATGGAAAATAGACTACTTTTTATGATTTTGGTGCTCCTTAACTCTGCATGACATCTTTTGCAGACTCTTCAAAAATAAGAAGGGTAAGTTCATCTTGGACTCATCACTAAGATGCTGAATAAATCTAAAGTGGTATTTGAAAACAAAAGCATATCTACCCTCACAGAAAATATAACTCTGTAAGACTTTAATGGGCTCAATCCATTCAGGTTTGAAGTTATGAATTGGTACACCTTTACCCCAATCTGCAATCACACCAGGAAGCAAGTAATTTTTCGCATTGAAGGTGAATGGAACCTTCTTAAACCATAATTCTCCCTCGTTCAAGATGCATGTTGCCTCAGCTATCAACTCTTTAGTTATTTTGAATTGTAAAGTATCAAAAGACACAATGTCTTTGTCAAAGCACTGAGCGAATTTATGAGACACCTCTACATGATATCCATCAATCGTTTTGAAAAATGTTAACCATCATGCATTTGAAAATAACTCTGCACATTCTGGAAAATGGTCTACCTAGCTTAGGTCAGTGGGCTCTTCTCTATTTGTTTTTCCACTTTCCATCATATTTACTATGGTTTAACAGCACCTGTCAATATCTCACAGTCTAACTATCTTCAAATCACGATATTCTAACCTAACACACAGTTCAGAAATCTTTTGTGCCAAATCACAACAGTCTGACCCAATCATAGAGTTTAGGGAACTCCAACAAGGTTTGCTTTGAATTTTGCTATTTTAAATGATGAATACTTTGAATATATTTGTTAATAATTCATCATTTATAGTTTATTAGGTGAAAAAACTCATATTCTTCCTTCGAATTTTATCATTAAGGATTTCATCAGAAAAGCCCCAAATTAAGAAAACCCTAGCAATGACACGCGGGCTACCTGTTTAGAAGACCAATACAAGCGCTGGAATGCAATTATTTCAATGGTTAAGTGTCAAATTTCATGTTCCACCTGTCTCTAACCGTCCGGACCACTTCAAACAGTCGCTGCTAAAAATCCCTAATTCCTCATTCAGTTGAAAAATCTTGATTTCTCAGTAGTGTCTTCTCGCCACAACCTTCAATATCCTTTGGGACCAATCCTACTGGTACTATGGAAAAATTCATATACCATTTTAGCGCATGACCTTGTAGAGTCATAATCATCTGCACTTACTTGATATTCACGTCCTGAATCTTTCGTACAGTCCATACGGCATCACACAGAAACCAATGTTGCTCTGGCTCTTCCATCCCATTCTCATTGAAAATTGGGAGCTTAATGTCAACTCCAGCCATTGGATTGGTTGGTACAATATTAACTACTAGTACAGTAGGAATAAAATGTGGACTAATCGAAAATTGTTGTCCGCTATTTATAGCATTAGTACTACTTGTATTTATAGAAATACTTGGAGATGGTTCTCGTGTTTTTACCTCTGGTACCATCGGCGAATTGAGTACACATTTTGGATCCGGAGCTTCAGTCAACTCCTTGAATTCTTCATGTGCCTCTGAGATTAGTTGGTACTCTTCTTCCTCATCACACGAGCCTTTGTCTAGGTATGATGTAAATTCGTAGCCTTCTTCTTCTTGCTTTGTGCTACAGCTACCTCCTCCTAATAGAGTTTTTTGCCTTTTTCTAGACCTAAATCTCCTTCCGCTTCTCAAAAATCCAGAGTCTAGTTCAGTTCCTCCTTCTCCTTGGAACATCTCACTTCAAGGTTCTACTGAGACATAGCCACCTTTTTCTTATCAATCTATCATTTTCAGAATGCCCTTTTCACATATGATCATTTTGATCCACGTCTTCCAAGATGAAATATATCTACTACGTGGTCCTTGAAAAAAATTCTCTCGCCCTCACTGTATGAGGTTATCGTGTCAACAGTGAACTCAGTGATATATCCCTCTATGATACTTCCTACCTAGAATTCCACAACACTTGATATATGGTTGTTGAATATTTTCACCTACTCAATCAAGAACGCAGTCCACTCTGTCTGTTCCCCTCCTTGAAAATTATTTTTCTAGGTTTTCAACTTATACAACCATTCATACAACAGAGTAGGGAACTCGAAAAAAAATATATCATGGATGTCCGAATATATATACTATTCTAACCACTCCACCAGTGTCCATCGATATCCTTCACTTTCTTTCTGTGAAAACTCTAGCTCTTTTGCGTCCACCCAACTTTGGATCTCTGATTTCATGGGATGCCAAAACATATCCCTCAACAAACACTTTTAGGGTCCCTGCAATGGAACCATTTGTTGACCTTTTTCCCCCTATGACCTAGGTTCAGTCCTCTCTCTGATCAGTGCACCAAATCCCAAGATATCGGCCCTACGGAGCAGAGCCCAACCAGTAGCACCTGCAACATAGATGTAGTCTCTCCCAAGATATCTCAGTTCTTACGGGTAACTACCAGAACCATGTTTTCATGTCTTGTACAAGAGGGTGTTTAAGTCCTTGGCCCTGCGCCAAGGTTTCCAATGAATACCGAGAAGATGGGTTGGTGGGTTTCACTTTAAATATCAATATTGAGGTATTACTCTCCCTTATTTGTGCAATATTACACAAATGCACAGTGAACAGTCATCACATATATATTCCTTACTTGAAATACGGCATTCATATAGTCATATCTTTAAAGCACAACAACCAATCAATCATTAACAGAGTAAATATGTACGTGTCTAAGCTATTCAACATTCACACACATACACAGCATGTAATGTGGAAACCCATTTGGGAAAAAACCACAAGGTGCTCTTCATTTGACATTGGCATGAGAAAATAGATGCACCTTTTGTCTGTACATAAAGCTACAGGCTCTGTTCAATATCTTCTCTTATATATCTACAGACTTATTTTCCCTCTCATGTTCTCTGGTCTTCTCTATCTTTATCACTCTACTCTACTCCTACTTAGCGATCCAAACACAGCCTGGATCGACTCAACCTTCTCTATCTGTCTGCGCACTCAGCTGTGAATCCACTTACTATGATGCACTCAACAATCCAGAGTTACCTAGTCAAAACTTTTGTATCCTCTACTCAGCTCAAAAAGCATTTAAACAAGAACTAGCTAACATGATAACTGATTCACCGGCTAACCCATGTACACTTGGGTTTCTACTTTTATAAACTTATTACAGACTTCATATATTCCCATACATTCTTGTTACAGACTCAATCATGACTCCATACAAACTCTAATAGAATCATCTATAGTCGTTATCTCAGCTGACTTACTATCTTCATCCCACAGGCTATCTTTCCTATTCTCACAATTATCGGCCTAACTTTAAAAAATGCCTTTACAAATGTGGTTTCTTCCATCTCCAGCTGAGCTTGTACCCACGATCGCTAAGGGTTGTTGCTTCTCCACATCATGCCTTATTATTACATTCTGGTCGTTACCTTATCTGCACGCCTGCTTCCCCGAATATTCTTCCATATCATCATATCTCTTGATCTTGGGGTGTACCACAACAGACTGAATGACACCAGAAATCAATCATTTCCAATATGCAAGAGCAATAAAGACATCTAACACTAAGGGATACGAATCGTACCTTATTCCGGACGGTTGATGTAGATCCTCATTGAGCTTTTCCAATCATGCTCGTATTCCCAATTCACTCTCAACAACAGCAAACAAGACAAGCATGTTATATATTCAAGTGTTAGGCCTACTCTAGCATATATAATCAATCATGTATAAGCAAATAAATACATCTATGGATGCAATATTCATATTTATGCACATGTATTGGATAAGAAATAGATATTTCTATTAATAAAAATAGATATACAATAGTGACAACCTTTACCGGCACTTCTTCCAACCCGAGAAACAGAGTCCTCCACCTGGGCTTCCACCACTACAATCCTCCATCTCTCAATGGAAAGCTTACAAAACAAAGGCAAGCTTGGGAAGAGCAGCACTGTGTGCTCCAAAGGGACAAAGGGATGCAGACTCAAGCATAACAAGTGAGGCAACAATGGACTATGGATTCCTTGCTCTCAATTTTCTCTTCCTTCAATGTATCCAAGAGGCTCAATATATAACACTCCAAATAAGCATTGGAGGGTCGATTCCAAGAATTCTCAAGGAATATGGAAGGCCAAGATTCAAGATATTCGGACCTCTATGAGGAAAACTCCAAAAAAAAATCTTTATGCACATTTCCTGATGTACGCGGGTTTTGGCTCAAAAGCAGCATATACATGCAAGTATAGCTTTAAAAGTCATGTATAGGCATAAACATGTGTTTTTTGGGGATAATCTTGGAACATCAAAGTATAATATGGGCAAAGGGGGTCCAATGAGTCTGCAGAGGGACATGGAAGGCCATAAATATGTGATCAACCAGGTGTAGTAAAATTAGTTATAATAGATGCCCCCTAATGTGTGATGTCAGATGGGTAACATGATGGCCGAAATACATTATATCCATCCCAGAAGTGGAGTAATGAAGACCCAGGTGGAATCACCAGCCACTCATCAGTACAATACAATGATCAATATTCACATATGAATACAAATATACATATAGTAGTCCCGGATACATAAGAGTACAATGGACATGAATAGGCATGATATACAAATGTCATGTCTGGTCATCACCATGTACAATATAAAATGAATCAATATCTCCGTAATGGATGAAGATATCTGATATACACTAAAATCTGGTCATGAGAGCTGACATCTCATGAATACTGGCACGATCAAGGAGGTAGCATATATGGAATACCACCAATCTCGGAGGTCTTCTAAGCAAACTGCGACGAGTATATGTCCTACTATGTGAATAGATGTGTCGAGGTCAAACATAATAGTCCATCATATGATTACCGATCATTAATGCATACCGTTAACAAGTGCAAGATAAACCACTGATAATGATAATGGGAATCAAGGTACAGAGTGCAATCTAACAAGTGAAAATAAATGTGTTGAGGTTGAACACTTGAAAGAATTCATCAATCAGGGGACATTGATGTATTCCCAAAACTGTCGATGGTGAGAGAACCTACCACTGATGACTGTAAGCCTCAAGGCACTCAAATGCACTCTAGACTCCTAGTCCTAAATAAATGATCTGAATTTGATGGAATGGAAACTGCTAGAAGGAGAGCATTAAGGCATCCCTGATAAACCAACACGAGGTACTCAACAATGCTCGATAATGTGGAAGAAATCAAATGACCAAGATGTGCACAAACCAGTAATTGTATTGGGAATGATCGACATGAAAATTCAAGATAATTGAGGAATGGACGACTCAGGATTCAACTTCCTTCGAACAAGAGCATAAGGAAAATGGTAACTAAAGTTAGGTAGCATGGACTCAATATGCAAACTGGGACATCTCTGTGACATATGAGGCATCGACAAAGGCTCCATAGGGACTAGAAGCATAACCAGTCAGTGGATATAAACTCAGAGTAACAAGTACAGCTCCTAAAGTCAAACTAACAACCCAACCAATGGATGTGATATACAGTGCTCTATTCGAAGGCGACACGACTCGACAACTGCCAAATATAATATCATTTCCCATCTGGATTTTTATGTTTTTTAAATTATTTTGGACTTTTCAGATGTTGAAAAGCTTGAAAAATAATTAAAGTGCTTTAAAGTGTATAGATAGGAGGAGATGAGTGTCACGAGCAAGAAAACTAGTTCCAAGCAATGGAACATACCTATGCTCAATGCAAGGAAGCATGTTCAGGATAAGGACACTCGGGCGAAGGTCTCCTCCCAGTAAAGGGTGATCAAGCTGCAAAGGATATGTAAAAGGCTCTTCTTAGCTAGGATTGAGACAAGCTCGGGGTACATGGCTTATAACTCGGAAGCAAGGAGCCGACATAAAGCTCAATAAGACAAGAAAAACTCATTAAATGCAATCACAACTTGATATATAAGGGAGTCCCTATGGGGAAAGGCTAGCATAAAGTTCAAGAGGAGTATGAATCTCTTTCTCAAGAACATGGTGGGACTATAAGGGACTCCCCAAACCTAAAGGAGAAATCTTAGAATGGGAACCAAATGCAAACAGGATCTAACTAGGGATCCCATGTATAAGAAAGCTCTATCATTCACATAATGTCACTTCTAGTAGAAGTATGAAAGTTATGTGACATCACGAAGTGGGTTCGTACCTAAGGTTAAGATGAAACGGCCATAAGGAAATGCATAAATGCAAGCGGATGTGAAATCCTAACCTATATCGACCCAGTTCGACATTATACTTGTGATAGGCATGAACGAGTCAAAGTCTCGGTCAAAATTAGCTCAAATTAGGTCCCTACATCAAACATTAGGACAAACGGTCGAAAAATGTCAATAACGGTCCAAGCTATATAAAAGTGGGTAAACATTTCAACAAAAAATCTATAAAATAGTGAAAAAAATATTGTTTTCCTACCGTTTGGAATTTCACCCCACATAGTGTCTTTTAACCAAAAATTTGAGAGGCTAATTTCAGGAGCCACAATCCACGAAATCACAAACCGCTTGGATGAAGTAAATCCTCATGCCCTACTCATTCATTTCAGTACTTTTATTTTGATTTTTCACGGTTAATTTTTTTATGCCATCCCAAAAAGGCGGTTTCGGCCCACACAGAAAATTAGTTGATTTCCACGTATAGGATTGACATACACGGAAAATCCTTCGATTCCCACCTATGTACGCAGGTATTTTCAAAACAGCTGCATATAAGGTCGTTCTTGACATTTTTAAACGCAAAAAATAATGCAACTTTAAATTTGTTGTGCAGGATAGTTATTGAGTGGCGTGAACGAGAGCATCAAGACGTTGACAGGGTTGTGTAAGGAAATTTACTGGCCCAACAAGATTTGAGGGCTTGTGGTTTGTACAAATTATGGTGTCTTGGTAGCTTGAGGGAAAAACCAAGACTACTCCAAATGTTGGTATACTATTGGGATTATGATACAGAGACATTCCAGCTCGATGGGGCTCCCCTCATCCTATAGGTCGAGGATATATAATTCATGACAGGACTTTCCCACAGAGGGGAAGTGGTCAACCTATGAGCTCGTGGGTTAGGAGGTGGCCTCACAATAGAGGAATACATTGCGGTGTACTACCTCCTTGATACGAAAAGGTTGGGAGTTAGATCCCGACGAACTTGATCCAAAACCTAGGGATAAAGGCTATACTATTAGTACTTGGCAGGATTGCAGGACTAGAATCCCTCCATCAAGAATCTAGACCATTGATGTACTATGCAATGGAATGCATGAGGCCTACTATATGTGATTGGAGTACCTCACAATTGGGAAACATGAAACAACAGCTGACAGACTACAGGATGGGAAGGGTAAAAAAATTCAACTTCGCAAGCATATTGAGTGCCTTTTTCTTTGAGTGAGTACCGGGGCTAAGCCCAAGAGTGGAGATCACTCCTCACGGTGCTCGAGATCCATCTCAGTTGCATTGGGAGAATGTGATGTAGAGACTAGGAGGGGGACAAGTGGCCAACCCCTACCTAGGAGACTTCTTCCTCTGGTGGCGCAGGGAAATCATTGCCATAAATGACTACCCATATGAGGGGATAGATTTCCATGGAAACCCTAATATGCCCATCCCACCGAGATCTGCATATGGCGACATAGGTAACAATCCTGACTTAATCTTGCTTTTGAATTATTAAAAAATTTTGTGTTTTTTTATATAATGAAATCAAAAAGACATGTTTTGTGTGATGACATATATTGATACTTAGTCATATATATGCAAATGTGGGTCCTATACATTTAGCCAGTTCCCCTTGTCATCGTCTAAGGGGGGGGGGGTGATGACATCGAAGGAGTGGATGCAAAGTGTACACTCCAAAACATCCATACGAACTTCATTAGGCTAACACATAGAGTACCCATGGCCCAAGTCGAAGACCTTCCTAAGGCCATGCAGCGATAGGTGTTGGGAGTACCATGCGCATGGGTTTGCTTATTCCAATAGCTAGCTAGAGTTTTCTTGTGTTATCATTGTTGGACACATTTACCCACCATGCACATTTAATTTGGTCAATTTGACCTTGTTAAACCACTATCCTCAGTTTTATTGACTTAATTGGCATCAGATGAGCACACTATGACATCAGCATGAGCACACCCACGCCTACCTTCAGTCAAGGAGGCCAACTAAGCCTTCTCCTTCATTCAGAGAGGCTAATTGGAGCACTCTGGGGATGATCTAAGTGTCATAAATGCAGCTAATTGCTAACTAATTGTTATAATCAGTTAAGCTAAGTGGTGAAGGGCCTCCATTCATTATACTGATTATTTTTATACTGATTTTTTTATTAATATTTATGAACTGGAGTCAACTGGGGCACCTCCAACCACCTTTGATGACTAGTTTGACTTCAGTTAACCTCATCGGGGTTCATTCGAGTTAATTATGCTCTACCACTTATTGGTTGGCATGTTGTGACATGTGTCTAAGCTACTTTCAATTAGACTCAGTCATCCATTGCACTCTGACTTCAGTTAGGACTCAGTTGAGTCAATTAGGACTTGATCAGTTGGTTAACTAAGTGTGTTTACCGTGGCTTACGGTCAGTTAAGCTAAACCCATCCATTCAATTCGAATGACCTCCTTGGGAATTCAAATTTTCTTGGTATTCCTGCATCTTGCATCATCATTGTATTGTATTTCTCATTCTTTATTGATTATATAGAGCTGATACTTCCATTGCACCACCATTATGCCAATTTTATGCTTAATTGTCTGAAATCTTTGTGAGACTTTGTTTCCAGTCCCTAGATCACTGTGAAAGATTAATATGGTATCAGAGCTCATGCCAGGACGAAGCTTAAATCTCTTAAAAAAAATGTTTTTGACAGATCTTCCATGAAAAATTCAGCCAAAGCTCAAAATTTCAGCACTGTACCAGAAGCCAAGGCTTACCACTTAATACCCCAAGTTAAGGAATTGTTGATCAAGCTTCCTTGATCAACTATGTTGGGTGTGATGAAAGCCTAAAATGTGCAGGCTTTTTGACCTTACAATGCCCCTTTTGTTGTGATTTGCAGGTTTTAACAAGTGAAAGCATTCATTCAAGCAGTTTGAAATGGCTTCTTCCATAGAAATCTTAACTCCATTCAATTTCCATTCATGGAAAGGAGAGATGGAGATCCAGCTACGTGCCAGAGGACTCTATCGGGTCACTATGGACACTGAAGAAGAGCCTACTTCTGTGACAGACAAAGCTAGATTCTTGAACAAGAAATATGAAGCATTTGGATTCTTGTGCCTCTCTGTTTCCCGATATTTTCTTTTCCATCTCTCGGGATTGAAGACTCCAAAGGAAATTTGGGACAAATTGGAAACCCTATATGGAAAACAGGATGATTTGAGAGTATACCACCTTGAAAATGACTTGATGTCTCTCCATCCTTCCAATTTCGAGACCTTAAATGATTTTTTCACAAATTTCAAGCAGATTGTCTTACTGTTGAAGCAGTGTAAGGTGGAGAAGGAGGATGATCAGCTCATCCTCGCCATACTCTCCAAACTTGTAGTTGATTATTCGGTGTTGTCTCTACATTCCATGCGGGGAATCTCACAACCCCTGGATGGAAGATGCCTTCACTCAATGCCTTCATTGAGTCCCTAACAAGTGAACATGATAAGCTTATCTAGATGGGGATCATCAGATCCTATCGTCATCAAGCCCTCCATATCTCAGGACCCAAGGATCTAAATGCTAAAGGAAAGTAGTTGAAGAACCCAAAAACCAAATTCGAAGCTCCTAAGCCTAAAGTTGAAAACCAGTAGCATGAAGAGCCTTCCAGCTCGAAGAAGAACAAAAGAAAAGGGCATCATGGAAAGGAAAAAGTCAAGTGTTCATACTGCAGGAAGGGATTCCACCCTGAACATTCCTGCTTGAAAAAGAAACTTGATTAATCTACTTCTCTTCTTGAGAAAAATCACATCAATATTTCAGAAATATTTCGAAGGAGAGATTAGCAAGATCGGGAACCACAACATGAAAGAGGTCATGCTCTCATGGAAAGCACTTTGAATTCTAAAGCACTCTTGATAGATTGTGGAGCTTCGAATCACATGATGGTTGAAAGAGACTCTTTCTCATCTTTGGAGACTAGAAAATCCATTCCCATCCACATGGCAGATGACTCCACAATCATATCTGAAGGACAAAGTATTGTAGATCTTGAGCATGGTTATTTTTGAAATGTTCTATATGTACCATCTCTTGCATCAATCCTACTAAGTGTTTATCAAATGAAACATATGGGAGTGCCCAAGAGAGTCTCCTTTAGCTCGGATGATGTAGATATCACAAAAATTTCATCCAGAAAACTTGTAGCAAAAGGCCTTGCAAACCATCATGCAAAAGCCTATGAGTTCTCCCATTTTGTGGCAGATGCAAATCCCAACGCATTGCTGACTCATGGAAATGAAGTTAGTATACTGTGGCATGAGATTTTTGGCCACCTAAACTTTAAATACTTGCATAAATTATAGAATAATTCTATGGTTAAAGGCCTCCCAGTCATCAAAGCTACCACCGAAATTTGCAAGGGCTGTGTTGTTGGAAAGCACCCTAAGCATAAGTTCGATTGGGGGAAGGAAAGCCAAGCATCATGCATATTGGGACTGATACATTCTGATATCAGTGGTCACATGCCTATCACATCCATGAATGGATCAAGGTACGTTTCGACTTTCATTTATGACTTTTCTAGATACACATGGATCTTTTTTATCAAAAAGAAGTCGGAAGTCTTGGAAAAATTCACTGAATTGAAGGCCTTTATTGAGAATGCATCTAGAAAAAAGATCAAGATTTTGAGATCTGATAATGGCAGGGAGTATGTCAGTAATTAGTTACTTCATATATGTTCCCAAATTGGTATTTAGATCCATCATTCATTCCCCTACACTCCCCAGCAAAATGGTGTAGTGGAGAGGAAGAATCGGTCTCTCAAGGAGATGACCACTTGTATGTTGGAATCAAAGAGGTTGGCTGAAAATTTGTGGGCTGAAGCCATGCATGCTGCAGAATATATTCAGAAAAGAGTGCCACACTCATACATGAAATGTAAGACCCCTTTCGAATCATATTTTGGACACAAGCTGGATGTGTCGAACCTGAGGGTGTTTGGGTCCACTGCATGGGGCCGAATTTCGCTTGATAAAAGGAGAGATTTGCAACCGCAAAGCATCAAATGTATATTTATCTGATATCCTAATGAATCTAAAGGTTTCAATCTGTTGTATATAAAAACAAAATAGATCATCATTGAAATGAGTTGCATATTCAATCAGCCTCTTCAGGAGGTAGAACTAGTGAAGGAGAAAACTATTGAAATTCCTTCCTATTCTACTGAATATTTGGATGATGTAATTGGGGGTGATGACCCTGATTTGAATCCTCTGATTTCTGATATTAGAAAAAATAAAACATCAGATTCTTAATCATAACTTTAAGTACAAAATCATCTCCCAACTTGGGCCTGACAGACATTCTCCTCCGCAGGTGATAACATTGGAAATCCAGATGATCTAAGGAGAACCCGGTTTGATTTCCAAAGAGCAGGTATTGCGCTCTCTTTTCCTGATTATTTTCTGTCTGAATCTTGTTATTTTATGATAATTTAAGACCCTAATTCTTACTACCATGCTCAGAAGGATCCGATATGGCAAGTTTCCATGGATGAAGAGATGAATTCTCTTCAGAAAACCACCACTTGGGAGCTAGTTTCTCTTCCTCCGGGGAGGAAATTGGTTCAATGCAAGTGGGTGTTTCAGACTAAGGTTGATGCTGATGGAAGCACCTGAAAATATAAGGCAATTTTGGTGGCAAAATTTTCTCTCAAGTCCAAGGTGTGGACTAACATGAGACTTTTGCACCAATTGCAAAAATGGACTCCGTCCACCTAGTTTTGGCAATTTTTGTATCTAAGCACTGGGAAGTGCATCATATGGATGTTAAGTCTACATTTATGTATGGAGATCTTCATCAGGAGATATACATGAAGCAGCCTGAGGGTTACATTTCTAATCCATCTTTGGTTTGCAAACTAAAGAAGTCACTATACGGGTTAAAACAGGCCCCAAGAGAGTGGTATTCCAAGATGGATGCCTTCCTTCTCTCACAAAACTTCCAAATCAGATCTGAATGTGTATATATAGCAGTCTGATGGTAATTTGATTATTATTTTTTTATATGTTGATTAATTACTGATTACAGGTAGCACAGTTACTTCTATTTCAGTCATCAAAACTACTATCCACAATGCATTTGAAATGAGCGATTTGGGGCTCTTGAAGCAATTTCTGGGGCTCAAAATTGAGCAAAATTTTGATGGGATAATGGTCACTTAGTCCAAATACATATCAGACCTATTAGTCAAGTTTAACATGGCTGAATTTAAGGCTTCCCCATTCCCTTTCCTTTCAGGGATCAGCCTTGAAGAAGGAAAAATCACACCTTCTATGGACTACACTATTTATCGACAGCTGATAGGTATCTTGCTCTACTTGACTCATTCTCGGCCTGATATCTATTATGCCGTGAATGCTGTGTAAAGATACATGCAACAGCCTCATGATATTCATTGGAATGTAGCCAAGAGGATCCTCCAATATATTCAGGGAACCAAGACCTACGGCATTCACTATGATGCAGACTCCGAGCTAGAGCTGGTTGGTTACACAGATTCCGATTGAGTAGGTGATTCTATTGATTGAAAGTATACTTCTGGATATGTCTTCATGTTTGGTGGTGGCCCCATTTTCTGGTCTAGGAAAACTCATTCTGCCATAGCATTGTCTTTAGCAAAGGTCGAGTACCGAGGAGCGGTGAATGCTTGCATCCAAGTTGTTTGGTTGCAAGGCATTCTTTCAGAGTTTGATCTTGGTAGTACTTTTTCCACTGTCCTCTTTTGTGACAATCAAATTGCTATTAATATATCGACAGTTCCAGTTACCAGGAAGAGGACCAAGCATGTAGAGATACACATGCACTATATCAGGGAATTAGTGCATGACAGGACCATCATTCTGTAATATTGCCCCACTGATGAGCAAATTGCAGACATCTTCACCAAGAGATTTTCAGAAAATAAGTTTACTTACCTTCGTTCACTATTGGGGGTGAGTTCATCAAGGTGATCAGACTACTTTAAGTGTTCAGCTTGAGGGGGGGGCGTGTTCCCACTGGGTTTTCCCTCTTTTCCTCATTTAGATTTATTTTTTAGCATTGTTTGAGTTACATTATTGTACAGGGTGACTTATGGCCTTGTTGCTGGGGACCTGGAATTTCATGCACTTTATGTTTCTACTTCTCTTAAGTATAGCTTAAGGGGGGGTGTTGGAGACATTTACTCACCATGCACACTTAATTTGGTCAATTTGACCTTGTTAAACCACTATCCTAAGTTTTATTGACTTAATTGGAATCAGATGAGCACACTATGACATTAGCATGAGTACACCCACGCCTACCTTTAGTCAAGAAGGCCAACTAAGCCTTATCCTTAATTCGAGGAGGCTAACTGGAGCACTCCGGGGGTGATCTGAGTGTCATAAATGCACCTAATTGCTAAATGATTGTTACAATTAGTTAATATAAGTGGTGAAGGCACCTCCATTCATTACATTGATTATTTTTATTAATATTTATGAACTGGAGTCAACTGGGGCACCTCCAACCACCTCTGATGACCAATTTGACTTTAGTTAACCTCATCGGGGTTCATTGGAGTGAATTATGTGCTACCACTTGTTGGTTGGCATGCAGTGACATGTGTCTGATCTACTTGCAATTGGACTCAGTCATCCATTGCACTCTGACTTCAGTTAGGACTCAGTTGATTCAATCAAGACTTGATCAGTTGGTTAACTAAGTGTATTTACTGTGGCTTACGGTCAGTTAAGCTACACCCATTCTTAGGAATTCGAATTGTCTTGGAATTCACGCATCTTGCTTGATCATTGTATTTTATTACTCATTCTTTATTGATTATACAGAGGTGTTACTTCCATTACAGCACCAATACTCCAATTTTGTGCTTAATTGTCTAAAATCTTTGTGAGATTGTGTTTTTATTCCCTATATCACTGTGATATATTAATAATCATGATTAGCACCCCCCACAGGCTTAGAATCCTAGATGTACTTTTTGCTATTTTGACCGTGTATTGTATTTTGGTGGCTCGAAAGCCCCAATTTTGTATTATGACATTATGTATTATGACACCACATTTTGGACACATTTTAATGAAAAAGACTTATGATGATCAGTTATTTATATTTACGTGTGTAAATGCGTTGTGCATGCTTTAATGTCTGTGTAACAAATTCCAATATAGCACGTAATTTGCATATGAATCAGCAACTTGATTAAAATTTCTTGGAATATGAATGTATGTAATGTTCTCAAACTGTCTTTCTCTCAAGAATCTTTGTAATAAAGTCGGATCTCTAATACGATACACACCATTTAACTGTAAGACCACTAATTTTGAATCAAGTCATACCTCAATAGACCGAATACCATGTTAAATGGCATTGTGCAACAACTCAATCACGGCACTATACTCAGCAATATTGTTCGATGAACGACATAAACATACACCTACTGGAGACAAAACCTGACCTGTAGGAGCAAAAACTGTCGTTCTCTCAAGAATCTTTGTAATAAAGTTGGATCTCTAATACGATACACACCATTTAACTGTAAGACCACTAATTTTGAATCAAGTCATACCTCAATAGACCAAATACCATGTTAAATGGCATTGTGCAACAACTCAATCACGACACTATACTCAGCAATATTGTTCGATGAACGACATAAACATACACCTACTGGAGACAAAACCTGACCTGTAGGAGCATAAATCACCCAAGCGGCCAAATCTGAGTTTTGAGTGTGGAGGCTGGCACCGTCAGTGAATCCTACATATACCAAAGACTCTGTTGACATCTACCAAAACAAACGGAAGCAAGTCAACCAACTCGATCACCACAAGGGAACCAAAACTAAACTATGCAATTTTACAATAATATACAAAGTATCAGCCCTGGCTGAGAATTACTCATAGTATTTTTTGAGATAGAGCCCATTTCTAGGCTCTGCTAAGGTTGTCCCTTCATAATCCACCAGCTGATAAGAACCTTTCTCTAATACCCATTTAACCATGTAAGTCTCATGCCACATAGGCTTGAAATTTCCCACCCCTAACGATTCGTTAGCTTGATCCCATAAGAGGACCAAGTCACCTTCACTAAACTTCCTAGGACGGACAGACTTATCGTACTAGGATTTAATGCAACGCTTATTAACCTCAAGAGCCACTAAAGCGTCCCAATGTTGCACGTCAAGTTTCTCTAAGTGGACTAGGCGTTCCTCTAATGCAGAAGTCTTTGGTAAAAGTTCCACGGCTAGCTTCAAAGAAGGGATTTCATATTCAATAGTAAAAATCGACTCCACCCCATGCACCAACCGATATGGGGAAAAACCGATTGCAGTATTAACCACGGTTCGATAAGCCCACAAAGAAATATATAACATGATATGCCAATTGGTCTTTCTTTGTGTGATGGTTCGTTGGATGATGGACTTAAGTGGCTTGTTCACCGCTTCAACCTATCCATTTGCTTGAGGATAGTAAGAAGAGGAATGCTCTTGCTTATACCCTAAATTCAAACACAACTCGGCCATCATATTATTTTGAAAGTGCCTACCATGGTCAGTGACAAGATCCTTCGAGATACCAAACTGGGTGATAATATGATCGAATATGAAATGCGTGGTTGTCTCACCGTAGGCTTTTATTATGGGTATAGCCTCTGCCCATTTCGTGAAATAATCAACAGCCACTAGGATGTCATGAATCCCCCTAGTTGAAGCTAGGTTGCAATCCATAAAATAAACCCCCCACTTAGTGAAGGGACTAACAGTGATAATCGAATGTAAAGGGGATGGATGTGAGCACATGTTCCATGAAAACACCTGGAAAGGGTGGCACCGTTTTACCGCATTGACAGAATCCTTAAAGATGTACAACTAAAAATATCCCGCTCTCAAAATATTTTAAGATGTAGAAATCCCAGATAAATTACCACCACACGCCCTTCCATGGTAATCATTAAGCACAGACTCAACCTCTTCATGGGTTAAGCACCGACACAAAATGGAATCAACCCCATGATGATACAGAGTGTCATCAACAATGAGATAATTCTTCACTACATGACGTAGACATCGACACTCGTCCCGTGAGAGGTGAGAAGGAACCTTCACAGTGTGTAAATAAACAATAATGTCCTCATACCATGGGTCCGTAGTCAAAATGAGAAAAATGTGCTCATCAACGAAAGAGTCCTCATGGACCTCTCCTTCATCCAAACTAGGAAAATCAAATATGAGCTCAGCAAAAATTAATGACTTCTTTGACTTCGCTGAAACAAACTTTAGGTTAAATTCTTGTAATATCACAACCCATTTATTATAATTCCCTCCTATCATCCTTCTGGTGAGGATGAATTGAAATGGATTCATGTGAGCCACCACCAAAGTTTGGCGAAGAAGGATATAATGCCTCTAAAATTGGACCGCATGGACGATATCTAGGAATAGCTTCTTGACATAAATGTAATGAAGCTCCGAATCGATAAGGTTTCGGCTAAGATAATAGATGACATGATCCTGGAACTCCTCATCCTCATGAACCAATACCATACCAATCGTATCTTGAGACGTGGCCACTTATATCAAAAATCCATGGCTATAGTCGGGTGGACTAAGCACGAGGTTCGATGCCAAGGATTTCTTTAAAGCATCGAAAGACTCCTGGGCTCGCTCATCCCAGATAAATGGTGTGTATTTCTTCAATAAGCACATGAAACCCTTATTCAACTTGGAAAAACTGACCATGAATCTTCGTAATAAGTTTTCCATCCCTTGCAAACTCTGAAGATGTCTAATATTAGGCGAGGGAGAAAATTGAAGTATTTCCTCAACCTTTAAAGGATTGACTCTAATTCCCTCATTACAAATGATGAACCCTAGTAAGTGACCTATCATCCCACAAAATATGCACTTATGAGGATTTAACCGAATTTCATAACAACGACATCTTTTGAAAACCAAGCGAAGATTATCGAGATGATGCACCCTCAAATTATAGTGAGTGGCTAAGTCATCAAGATAAACTTCAATTATGATTTTAAGGTCGTGAAACGTGAAGGTCATAGCCCGTTGAAAGAAAGCTCTGACATTTTTAAGGCTTAAGGGAATCTTCCGATATGAAAACATACCCCAAGGAAAAATGAAAGCAGTTTTATGTTGACCCTCGGGTTTAAATTAGATCTGATTATATCCTGAAAATCCATCCATAAACGAGAAAACCTCTCTCCCCGCACACTCATCCGAAATATGATCAATAAATGGTGTGGAGAAGTTATCCTTAGGATAGGCTCGGTTCTAGTCTCTAAAATCAATGCATACATAGATCGTTCCCTGCCTCTTGTCAACCAGAATAGGATTTGACACTCATATAGTTAAGGGAACGGGATAGATGAAGCTAGCCTTAAGCAGCTTCTCTATCTCTTCCTTAATAGCGGCTGCTTTCCCAGGATTCATCACACGCAAACATTTCTGAACAGATTTAGCATATGGATAGGTTTTAATTTCATGTTCAACAATGCAAGGGTCAATTCATGGCATCTCCTCATATGACCAAGCAAAAAAATCTTGAAATTATTCAAAAATCTTGGTGTATGTTTCAATCTCAACCGGGGAACAATCCGCCCCCATGTACACATTCTCAATCTTTCCAGAAATGAGAGAAATTTTGATAGGTAGAGTAGGTGACAAGTTGGCCATGTTCCCTTTGGGATACTTACTATAAGATCCTAATGGGACCATGGGCCTACCAACTTTCTCGCTCAGAATCACCCTATATATAGTCATCACACTCTACGCGATCAAGATTAGGAAGAAAATAATATCTATGATGCAACTCTCCCCAAGTTTGTTCTAAACCAAACATAGCTTTGATAATAGCTTCCTCCGTTGGAAAATTTTTATCGAAGCAATCATGCGAGTGAGATGATGCAACTTCCCGAGAAGGCAGTGCATAAGGGTCCTCCTCCTTCGTCCATGAAGAGGAAGGACTAGGATATACAACAGGACCAAGATTATCTTGATAAGCCACCAAAGCTGTAAATAATGGCATGTCTGACTCGGTAGGTCGAGAGTCTTCACCCGAAGCACTCGGAGAAGGAAAATTCCAAGGATCCTCAAAATGTGAAGTATGAAAAGGAACCGAACTCAACGATGATGAAGATCTACCAATACTAGACCCTATCATAAGAACGGATGCGGGACAATTATAAGTTCCCATCAACAAAGGATACATTCCCACCCAACATTATTAGTTATCAGCTAAGAATGACCAATGATCGAGATAGTAGCTCCCGATGATGCTTTCGTATAGGAATTATCAAAATATTTCTAATCAATCATAACAATCATCCCATCCAAAGGAAAACAAACTACCCGGAAGAGAGATGGCATGACAACTTCCATGTTATAAATCTAGTTACATCCCAATAAAAGATTATAGTCGAGGGGCGCATGAACCACCTCAACCTTGATCATTACAGTCTTCTCCCCCAATTGCACCTCAAGGGAAGGAATTATACCATGCGTTCAAAAATATCTTCCATCAAACGTAGTCAACATGGTTCCATATTTTGACCACGTAGGAGAACCCAAGCCCTTCCAACATGCTAAAGACATCACGGAAGTTGCAGCGCCTTCATCAATCACTGTGCACTTGATGGTGTTTTCCATACACCCTACATGTAGTAAAAGAGACACATAGTAAGGCATGTGAGGTTGGACTCCATGAATTTCAAATTTAATCGTTGTGGAAGAACTCCCATCGACAACCCCAAGAGAAGACAATAAGGCTTTCCTTTGTGAAGGGAAAGTTTGAAGAGCTTCTAAAGAAGACATTGCACAAGGATTCTAGCCCAAATCCTTGACAATGGAATAGTTCTGGGCAGCTCCAGCATTAGGATTGTGCCCCGAATTCTTAAAGACTCCCTTAGGAATGTGAGGTGGAGCTTTAGACTTGTCACTAGCTTTCTCAATACACAAAGAACTCTCGGGTGGAGCAGTTTCCTTTCCTAGGTCAGGTTGCAACGTACCATAATCCTTAGAAGACATCACAACATTTTTGGCAGACATCATGTTGATTCAACCATGTCCAGTTATGGTGTTCGGTGGGTTTTTGACTCCCACCAGAAGCACTTCCAGGTTCCACGGTCCTCAAGTTCATATTCTATTTTTGCGATAAAGGATCCGTCAACATAGCTGGGCTCTATGTGATGAACTTCAAGGCATCTTCCATACGAGGGCACAAGTGAGTGAGGTGATTTTCCCCGCAAATATTGCACAGGAACTTAACCTTACGTTTAACCTTCTTGTCCCCCTAGCATTACTATCGTTCTTGTCATCATTAGCATTTCCATTCCTATTCCCACCCTTTTGGTTGTTTCTACCTTTCTTTTTATTATGTCTGGGTTCTTAGTTAAGGATTCTAGTTCGACGATTGCACAAAAAGTACATCTATCGTTTGATTGGGATGAGACAAAGTCGTAGATTTTCCTGATGTAGGTTGGTTAATAGACAACTTATTCATTTGGTTTGTAACCAAGTATGCAGGTTTAGCACTTGCAGAGTCAACAATGCCATCGACATGTGGCCCAGGTTTGAACTTCGGATCAAAATTGGATCGTGGTGCATTTGGAATAATCTCATACAAAATCCCAGACTGAGCATAAATCAAGTCTAATTGCTGAGCTCGAAATATAGCATGTTCCTCATTATGCACTCCAGATGTGGAAACATCCTTCGCTATATAGGGAAATAACGATATGAGGAACCACTTTAAAAGAAACTATGGTGGAATGTGAGCCTTAATCAATCGATTTTGTCTACGCCACTCTTCAATATGATCAGAGATATGGGTGACTTTATCCAACCAAAATGTCGACAAGAGTTCATTACCGGCATCGTAATGCACGGGTAGCTGAAATGATTGAGGAAGGTCATGGCTAAGTCATTAAAGGTTTGAAATTTGCCCCTAGGAAACTCTATATACCACTTCACCATAGGACCCGTGAGGGTGTGTTGAAATAGTATTAAACAAATAGAATCATGATTCAATTAACTTGAAGAGCGCCATAGGTGGAAATTCGTGACGTGCTCACCAGTATTACCTTTGAAATTTGGAATATCCGAAGGAAGCTTGGGAGGGACAACCGGCCATGTCAGATCATGAGACACTGGATCATTAGTCAATATCGATAAGCCACATAAATTTAATATCATTAGGAAAGGGAGCCTAGGTTGTGGCATTTGGTTCCACGCTCCCTGGTTCACATAGGTCTAATTATTGTAAACTCCATGGCCTTGGCTAGTGGGATAGTAACCTCCTCCCGTTTGACTCGTAAAAGGGTGGATGGGAACATTATAGTTTGAGATACCTTGATACTGGGGTGCTATGAATCCATAGTTATAATATTGCTAAGAAAGTTGAGTGTCGGACCCATAAGGTGGTGTATAAGGTGGTACATAAGGTGGTACATACCCTACTGACACATAAGGAGGAACATAGCCTTATGAAACAATGGTGTTAGGAGACGTGGGAAAAACATGGCTAACAGTAGAACTCTAGCCCGAAGGACCATGTGAGTTAGGGGGAGGATGTGTCATTATAAACTAATTTGAAGGAATAAGTGCCAAAGATGATGGAACATGGGATGAGATATAACTTGTATTCCCAATATTCACATGCATGGGGTACTTCCACGAACGGGAATACTAGTACTAATTCTAGGTTTCTTGTGTGAGTATCCTCCCATTGCAAGAGTAGAAGGTGCAATATGACCACTACCAAATCTATCCGCATGGAAAGAAACAACAGTGCCCCCAAGCGTAGCACTAGGGTCAACACCAGATCTGACATTGGGTGTTGGTCCGATCTCAGGAAGGTCTAGCATGCCATATCTAAAGCCAGTGATAGAGGGTGTAGGATGAGTCTCACCACTCGGAATATGCAACCAATATCGGTGGTCTGAGTTTATATAGTTTGGAAACTGTGATAAAACATTATGTGTCATCCCAACCTCTCAAAGTGATTGGGTTCCTCTAGAGTCCCATATAAAATTTCAGGTATAGCCTCCACCCTATAGGGTGGAGAAGGTGGATTCTTCGGGATCTTAGATGAATAGCTCATGGTGAGATCTGTGTGTGAATCAAAGTGAGTATCGGTTTGCCAGGACTGTCCGACTCTCTCTCGCAAAGGAGGAGGAGACTGAGAAGGAAAAAGACCTGCTAAATGATGAGAATATCGGAGTGCCACACCCATATCCCCTATGACTCAAACTAATTAGGTACCCTAAAGCAATCTAGCATACACAGAGAAAACTTCGAAGAACATCTATATCCAAAATACAAGAAAACCAAGGGGAGGATATATGAGCTCCTGAATGCAGCAGGTATGTCTCTCCTAGGAGAGAATTGAGACTCCCATACACTACAAGCGGAGGTATGTAACCAATTATAGTGGCCCTGACCTTCAATGCATAAAGCGACTGTGTTGTTCGACCCCTACCTAGACAGGACACTCACAGAATAACCTCTACAAGTACCCCCCTGTGATACCTAGGAAAGGCAACTAAGGTCACCCCAATATAACCAATACTCAGGGGGGTAGTTGCAGGCGGGATTGACTGTATGGGCAGGGTAGAAAATATTGAAGTTTGAAAGAACCAACTGATACCTTAAAATCCCCCAGATACGAATACGATCTTGGAAATATCGCTGGTGCTCATAGAAAGTGGCCAGGGGCTATCCCAACCACAATCGTGTATGGTGCCTCGTGCTTAACTCCTGTGTAAGAGAATCCTCCTAAGAAACACTAATTATACCAAGGATTTCACTCTCTCACTTGGACAGACACCTACTTGTTTTGTTTAGTAGTCTTGGAGAATTAACTCACAATGAACTATTCCAAGACTTTAAATCCTAATCTTGTTGATGTACCCTAACAAAGAAAAAAGTGTAATTCATTTTAATTTAAGATTTGATTTTAATGTTTGTGATTACTCAAATGGAAATGACCGTGCAACCAATGGTATTATGACTCAGTAGTGAAATAAATGTGCACACCTAACAAACAATGCCAAGTGCAATCTTGTGTAAATGAAAAAATGGGGTATGCCACTACATGAGATGCATGTTTTTCCTTCAAATGATAATGCAATCATTCCTAAATGAAAACTTGACTATAACTTCAGTAAGAAAACCTAATGCAAGTGCAAATATGTAACAATGCATAAAGATGCAAAAAATCAAATATTCTTGTATTTTTTGAAATAAATGAGATGTAAAAGCAACAAAAGACTCTACAAATCTCAGACCATGTAACCACTCACAGACAGCAGCCAAGCAAGGCACCAAGATAAAAGAGACCTAATGCACTAATCCCAAAAAAAAGGAAAAAGATGACAAGAACAACATCTAAAGAAAAATAAATCAAAAAGGGTCTCCGGTCATAAGCAGAGGCAGTATACAGACACCAACCGCATCCAGTAAGACTCAGCTACATTCAAAAATCACCCAGCAACTTCCAATCATCCAACTAAAGCTCAAAACAAAGGCATACACTATTTTTCGCATAAAACCCGTGTGCATACATGGGAATTCATAAGAAAAATGTGTGTATATGCAACTGTGAAGAAAACACTCGCATAGATGAAGAAAAAGAGGCTAAAATTATAGACCAAGACCAAAATTACTTCAACCACACACTAAAGGATAAACCTGCTTCTCAAGCCGACATAGAAACTCGGAGAACATAGAGCAATTCAAGCACATTGTGCACCCAATCCCCAAAGAAAAAACAAGGAACCTCCCCAGTGGAATCACCAATTCTGTTACTGAGATAAACTTCCTATGGCTTGGGGTGTACCACAACAGACTGAATGACACCATAAATCAATCATTTCCAATATCCAATAGAAATAAAGACATATAACACTAAGGGATATGAATCGTACCTTATTCTGGACGGTTGATGTAGATCCTCGTTGAGATTTTCCAATCACACTTGTATTCCCAATTCTATCTCAACAAAAGCAAACAAGACAAGCATGCTATATATTAAAGTGTTATGCCTACTCTAGCATAAATCATGTATAAGAAAATAAATACATATATGGATACAACATTCATATTTATGCACATGTATGAGACAGGAAATGGATATTTCTATTAATAAAAACAGAGATACAATAGTCACAACCTCTTTTGGCACTTCTTCAAACCCGAGAAACTGTGTCCTCTACATGGGCTTCCACCACTTCAATCCTCCATCTCTCAATTGCAAGATTGGGAAGAGAACCATTGTGTGCTCCAAAGGGACAAAGGGATGCATACTCAAGCATAACAAGTGAGGAAATAATGGCCGATAGTTTCCTTCCTCTCAAATTTCTCTTCCTTCAATGTATCCAAGAGGCTCAATATATAGCACTCCAAATAGGAATTGGAGGGTCGAGTCCGAGCATTCTCAAGGCATATGGAAGGCCAAGAGTCAAGATACGTAGAACTCTATGAGGAAAACTCTAAAAAAATTGGATTTATGCACATTCCTGATGTATGCAGGTTTTGGCTCAAAAGCGGCGTATACACGCGAGTATAGCTTTAAAAGTCGTGTATAGGCATAAACAGGTGTTTTTTTGGGACAATATTGGAACATCAAAGTATAATATGGGAAAAGGGGGTACAAGGAGTCTACAGAGGGACATGGAAGGCCATAAATATGTGATCAACCTAGTGTGGTAAAATAATCTATAACATCTATCATAGCTTACAAAACTAACGCAGCTTCCTTGTCCCGTGCCTTCTCTTTCCCTTTCTCCTTTTCTTTCTTCTTCTGTCGCAGCATCCTTCCCCCCTTTCTTTGATGTTGTTTCCTATGTCGCAACTCCTTCTTCTTCTCTGTGTACTATTTTTCCCTTAATTAGGCAGAATTCCATATGAATTATGCCCTTTTATCCCAGGCCCAACATATCTATAACATAAAAAGAACAAGTTCATCAATTCTTTAACTTCTATGATTTTCATAATCAAAACTCAAAAAGGAACAAATACTACTCTATTTGATCAATCATATTCAAAATACCCAATCAAACCCGAAGAAATGTCACTAATACATAATAGCAAATTTGTGACGCTTTTTCGTTGTTATTTCCACGTTTCGTCGTCTCTATTGCAACAATAACGGTCGCGATGTTTCGTGGAACTTCTTTCGTGGATATAACAATGAACTTTATAAGCCATCGATATAGAGACGAAAACTGGCCGCCATGTGTCTTCTATATGGTTTCCTTGAAATTGATTTTTTTAATTCATTTTCTACATTTTGTCTCTCTATCGACAAAGTTGTCGTACGTATAACGACAAAAATATTGCCAAAAACTGCTAGGAAAAAATTTATTTCCATGCAAAACCATGGAACACTTTCGAAGAACGTTTGTCTCTCTATCGATGAATTCTAGAATTTCTTCCACGCAAAACCGTGGAAAACTAATATCTATTGACAAAATCTACAATTTGAATGGTACATTTTCCATGAAATTACATCGCTATAGCGACGGTATTCATGGAAAGCCACCTGGGGTTTCAATGGTTTTGCAATACTCACGACGAAAGTTCATCGATATTGTGATGAAACCTGGAGGTTTCAAAAAATATTTAAAAAACCATGGAAAAGCACCTTACTTTCCACGGTTTTGGATCTTCAATAAGTTCTTGTGAAAAAATACATATTATATTTTAAAGACAAAGAAATGGATAAAATATAACACACGAAAGGTGATTTATAGAAAATAAATATATCACGAAAGTAAGATATGGGAAAAAACATATTGAAGTAAAAGGGAAAAAAATAAATGGGAAGTTCAAGGGGGAGGTCAAAAAGTGTTAACTGACTCTAAAGAATAAGGCATAATGATTTAAAAAGTGCCCAAAAGTACCCAAAGTGGCCGTAAGCACCCTAATTATTGCCTCAAAAACTATTTTCCCATTAGGATGCACAAACTCATAATAATTGGCTAAAATACATAATTAGAGGCTAAAGTGGCACCTCTTGGAGAAAATTCTATGACAAGGTAGGAGGGTACATCTATAAAAATACCATCGATAAAATACGTTGTAAGCACCACAGGGATCGTATAAACATTAATTAAATGATATTCTAGGCACCAGTGAGAGCTGATTTCTATGATAGGTAGGGGGGTACATCTATAAAAAATACCATCGATAAAAGACGTACGTACCACTGGGCTCGGATCAACTTATAGTGATCTGAAATTAGGTTAAGCCCATTGGGGATTAAAGAGCTCACAAGGGCTTGGAAGGATGCCCACGGAGCTTGGAAGAAGCCCGCAGAGCCCTATAGATACTCGTAGAAGCTTAAATAAGCCCACAAGTCAGAAGTAAAGGAAGCCCATGTTCTACAGATGAAGGGAGCGCGAATTTTGAAGACTGAGGAAGCCCACAGGTGTAAATGAAGCCAGAGAAGGTCAAGCCCACAATTTCTGGAAGAGATGAAAATGAAAAATTGATCCTTCTTATGCAACCACCTCAAGCATGGCCAAAATAGGTCAAAGTTAGTACCAAATATGCCCGAAAGAAAAAAAAAGTCCCTTGAGCACATGATAGGAAAGATAAATGTTAATCAACAAAAAATTCACAACTTATTTATATTCTTTTACTATGCATGATCTCATATAACAAAAAATTCATCATAGATCACCTTTTGGCATTGATCAAAAGTAGGTTGTATAGTTGAGCATGCAATTTGTTGTTTAGAAACCATATCATAATTGCCTTGGAGACACTCCTCGTGAAATATCATCACTTTCTCTACTACATGTGAAGAGCTACTAGTGATAATTCATCATACTACAAAAAACATAAGGTGCATTGAATTCGTCTTTATTGAAAAATAAATAAATAATAAAAAGATAGCTCAACCTCTAGGGAAAAAGAGTAGTTGTGCACCTAGAAAATCTGTGTAGGACCTTTGTAGTTCCAATTGGTGGTAATTTGTTTTTATGTTGCTCATTATTGGAAGAGGTGAATATCAAAAGTTGATCCTTCTTATGCAGCCACCTCAAGCATGGCCAAAATTGGTCAAGTTAGTATCAAATATGCCCATAAGATAAAAGCAGTCCCCTAAGCACATGATGGGAAAGAGACATGTTAGTCAACAAAAAATGGATAACTTATTTCTATTCTATTACTAGGAATGATCTCATGTAGCAAAAAATTCATCATAAATTACCTTTTGGCACTGAGAAGTAGGTTTCACAGTTGAGCATGCAATTTGTAGTTTAGAAACCATATCATAATTTCCTTGGAGACACTCCTCAAGTAATAACATCACTTTATCTGCTACCTTTGAATATCTAGACATATGAATTTATGGTTCACATATGTGCCATGCAACAACTGAAATTTTATCATCACAGTAATACGAACGTGTAAAATAGTGCAACCAATAACCAATGTTAATCATTTAAAGTGCCATTTCACATAAGATTTCCAGATCTATGTATGTGATAGCATAGATATAAAATACTAACTTAATGAAACTTTAGTGCTAATCTAACCATAATTTTATTATCATTCACTTGATCCTATATGTAAGCTCATAAATATAAAATCATCAAGTCCCTTACCATCACCCAGCTCTCAATAGCAATAATTAGTACTAAGAAAATCCAAAACAATACTCAGTAAAATAATGTCAGAATTATATCACTGCGCATTCAGAGATGTAAGGTTCCATATCTCAGTAAAAAATCAGAGTTACATTTACCCAGAAAACTAATGCGAATAGGGCAGAAAACTAATCAAATCAATAAGATATATTTTACAAAATACACCACCCTCTAAATAGTTTGAAATACTAACTTGTTTTATGTTTTGAGTGTGCAAAGAAGGAAGCTAGGGCATATGAGGTCTGCAATAAATTTTGCAGACCTGTTTTTGATAAAGGAGAGGGCTCAGATTGTGGGAGCAGCAGGTCTACGTTTTTAGGGTTTTACACAGAAATTCTTTTTTTAGGGCTTTCTTTTTTTATAAAATAAAAGTTACAAAAACACATAAAAATTAATTCTAAAACCTAAGAGAAACAAAAATAACCTAAGAATAATATTTACAAGTATACAACTCTGAAAATTTAGTTTTGAAAGATAGATGAACAATTAGGGTTTGAAAAATTAAAATTTCATAACCTAGGGCTTCATCAAGCCGAAATTATAGGAAGAAGGGCCAAAAAAAGCCTAATTTCTTCTACGTGATTTTTCTTCTATTTTTCTACATTACTAAGAAGCATTTTTGTTTTATGTAGAAGGTTGTCTCCTAGTTTGGTTGATAGTCTAAAAGTAGTTATTTACTATTGCTTCTATCTCTTGTATCTTAATAGAATGAAATAGAATTTAAGGTTAAAGGCAAACACATTAAGGATAAATAAAACGTCAAAACCCTTACCTTATCATTGTCCTTTTGCCAGATCCATTCGCCCATACAACTTGATAAGAGTTGTCCACAAGATGCATTTCCATCACCAAGACATGCATAAATCATCAAAGACAAATTTTTTATATGACTAAATAATATATAAGCAAATAAACAGTCATTTAAATCCTACTACAAAGTCCTCTAGAAATCAATGAACCGTGAAATGTTAAATTTACTAACAATTTTTTAATAAATAGACATGCATTTAAAAATTTACAACCATCTTAAATACATAGTAATAAAAGAGTATTTATACCTTATTGAGATCCTCTTTGTTTCGAGAACAGTTTTATATTCTCTACTGACAGGACCAACCACGTGAAGGTGGAAGCTAATATGGCCCCTCCCCCCCCTCACATCGTTCTCAATTCCCCATACCCAATAAATGATGTTGTTCACATAGAAAACATGTAAACATTCATGAATAACTAGGCTAGTCATCAAAACATATAAGCATAAAAAAATTGAAGCATAATGAGGTAATTCATACAAACAATGTTTTAGACTAACAACATCGATATACATCCAAATACAAGTCATGAATTTATATATCTACTTTTTCTTTAATTTCTGTTTTTTTGCATTGTAATAACTGACGACAATTGGGATACTATCATCATCATTTGGTGGGATATCTATAAATCCATGTCTTGCTCGTGTTTGTGTCTCCATGCCCTCATGTATCATACTTCTTGTATGTTGTTGAGTAGGGCGTGGAGGCAGTTCTGAAGGGGTGTGAACTGCAACAATGAAAATGGGCATATCGATATGTTGAAATATTATTGAAATTAATAGTTCATAATTTTGATTAAAATTACAATATTTCTCTTTACCTGTCTATGTACCTGTGACAGTTGGTGTGTTAATTGTTTCTCTACTTGCTAATTCCTCTTGTGGTTCACCCTCCTGAGCTTCACGGTCTTCCATTGAAAGAAGAAAATGTATAAGTATACGTCAGGAAATAAATATCTATAATCACAATAGATATTTCTATTTCCAAAGCACACATACCAGAATGGCCACTCTACTCCCCACTATCATGGGACATGCACACCCCAACATCAGCTAGTACGTGCCAAGTACCGCTGGATTCACTATTGCGGTTGCACTGTTGCTTAAAAGAAAACATAAATATTTAGTTATGGATGATATAATCAAAACTAAATAGACTTTAATAGTATACTACAATGATGTCCTTATTCATTTTATTTACCGGCATCTGCGTCATTGGGGAGATTGGAGTTTGCCCCAAGATTTTCCGATATTCAATGACACTTTTAAAACCATACTTGAAACCAAGCTTTAGGTATTCCTCGGTGGCAGCATCTTGGAACGTATTTCTCTGCAAATATATTTACTTGTAATATTTTAATATCAAAATCTTTTTCTTCCCAAAAACTTTACCCAAAGCTATTTTTCTCTCAAAGGTGTAATTTCTTTTAGAGTTATTTATATTTGGATTATTTTTAAGTATAAGACATGATTTGATTTGGTTTGGAATTTGTTCACAACACGGATATAGAAGTGTGTTTCTTGGTCCACTTGACTAGTTAATGCATGCAAAGAGGTATGGGCTTCCCCCTCATATAGATCATGTTGGGGATTCAATTTGGAATGAGCAGTGGTCATATTGCTTCATTCATGGATTTCCACTGAAACTCGGTGAAGTTAGTCTAACACTCCCTCTTCCACAGTGGTTTGATATGCAAGTTTCCTCATGCAAGGTACTCCTTCTCCAACTATGTGCCTGATTTTTTTTAAATAGGATAACATTGTGAAATGTCACCAAATTTAGACCAATTATAGGTATTTTTGAGTGGTTTTGTACATGGATGCAGATAGGGTGATGTTGGATCCAGAATCGTCTTATAACAACCATGAATCATATTACACTACACAAGACCATTTTCTTACCATTAATACGGTGTTCTGCAATAGGGAAATCTTGAATTTGTTTGGTCGTGGTGGTATGGTTTAGGCCCATTCTCTATCAAACTAGCGATGGATGGGTTCAGGGCTGGCATTTAACGGGAAAAAATCTCGTCATGGGTCAATTTGCACCTCAAATACAGCCTATTTTTCATATAAATCCTCACAAAATACGAAGTAAACAGTCAAAACCATAGTAGCAATATTCGAGTACGGATTCGAATACAATTCGAATACGATACAGAAAAAATACGTAATAAAAAAAACAATTACGACTAAAATACGGGAATAGGCATATTATAAATACAAAAACATGCAATTTTAATTTTAAAAAAATAAGATTATACGATCATCATTCCAAAGTGTAACATGTCATTCATTATTCATTAGGAACTAACACAAGTATAACTAAGTATTGATTTCTTGTGACTATGGATGTGACCTACAACTGTCCTTTCTCTATAGTTTCAACCTCAAAGCCAAGGGAAACAACAAGAAAAGGTATAATATATGGAAAAGAATCTCCAGTTTCGATCCGAGATAAGTAAGGGTTTCATTGGACCCCATTAAAAGGATATGTTATTCAAATCCTTATCAATTCAATGGGATAGTTGCACTAATGACGACTTAGAAATATATAAGGCTTTAGAAATGGCTAAGTTATATATTCATGTTGAGATGATGATGGGTAACCTCTCATCTCCATCCTCTTGGGAATTATTGTTGGAAATATGGCAGATGAATTTGTTGCCATTGATGTCAATATATGAATGGAGAATTGGTGACATTTGGTGAAATGATGATTTTGGACAGACATATCCTACAAATGTTCATTAATGACAAATGAACTGTTGATGGGCATAGGCATGTATGATAAATTTGGAAAAATACTAAGTGGTGAAAAATTGTCCTAAAGCAGTAGTCTTATGAAAATGACCACCATATTTCATAAGAAGGAGAAAATTCCCGTCATTGCCTGTCATCCTAGAGTTGGTTGAAGTATCTATCCAACCATGGCACCATTTCTCAGAACAAGTCTTTGAAGAAGAAGATACATGCCTCCCAAAAAAAATTCTTTTTGGTCAAATTAGACAAGTTGCTCTAGGAGAATTCCCACCATAATTTGTGGGTTGAAAGAAATACCCACACCATATGCGCATCCTGTAGGCAGTTTTTTTGTCTACCTAACCATGTTATTACTTTGACCTGAAAGTACCCAAGGCAGAAATTATGGATCTGCCAAAACAGGGTCTTAAGCAGCTTTTACATCATACTTCAGTAAAATTCCCATCGAGGAGAGATAAAGTAGTTCCATAAGATGAAACTGGTCTTAATGGATCCATCTGGTTTTCCTCCAACCATTGGATGTCTTACACTCCAAGTTTTATGAAAAGTTGAAATCACCTTTGAGACCTAGGGTTTAAATAAATTGACTAAGTGTCAAATCACAAGGTTGAAGAGGCATTTGGAAATGCCCGCCAAATCCTATCTAAGTAATGATAAATTAATCAAAAGGTATAGGCATGTTCTTTAATGAACTTGCTATCCATCCATGTTCTTACTTTTTCTTATGGTGACCACATGAGAAAAATATCAGCCTACCAAAAGAGGTAAAAAAATTATCTTGCATATCCAAAAATATGAAAAATTGACTAAGTGTTGAAAACAGGAGGTTGAGAGCCCACTTGGAAATGCACACCGGATTCATCTCTTTAACTAATAAACTCATCAGATGTTATGGGTCCATTCTTTCATGTTCTAGGCATCCACTCATGATCTTAGTTTCCCTCTGGGTGTTCACACATGTGAGATATGAGTCTATCAAAATGCCTCCTGGCATAGTAATGTCTAGGGTCTGACAAAATTGACTAAGTGTTGAATTGAGCAGTTTGAAAGACCATTTTAAAGTGACTGCCAGAGACTATGTGTTTTTCAGTAAGGTTTTAAGGTGACATGGTCTTGTTCCTAGTTGAGGTGGATACCTATTACCTAGCTATACCCTCAGTTTGTTTAAATATGGTCAATATGTGAAGAATATAAGTCTGCCAAAAGTTAGAAAAGTATGCCTGTACAGTCTTGGTGAAATAAAAGAGTAAGCTACAGGAAATTAATAAATAGAAATTTATAAAGGGAATTATGCATGTGTTGAGAAGGATTTAAGGATAGTATTTTGGAAGATATGATGTGATCGAAATTACACAACATATATTTAAATAATAAATGCTCGTAGAGGGTTTAATGAAGACACACGCAGGCTGTAGATGAAGGGAGCCCGTGATTTAAAAATAAAGGAAGCCTGCGGAGATCCCAAGCCCACAGATTTGAAGTTGGTTTATGAATTAATTGATTAATTAAATAATCCATTAATTAAAACAGAGATTAAATACCAAGACCTAGAGATGCCAACACACATATTGTATACTAGTCAAATACCAAGATCCGGATGTCCCAAAGAATGCATAAGAAAAACCTTTCTAGATCCACCGATAATAGAAGCGATGGTAGCATAGCAAAAAAATTATAATTTTAGTATGACTGTACCGAATCCATATTGGTTCAGAAATTTGATGTATTTTTCCCAAATTCCTATGCTACTAGGGTTAATGAGCTTACATAATTCATTGGTCCCTTTGTTATCCTCTAGACCGCGATCAGATTGCCTCCCCTGGGACGTCGGTATCCGCTGGACTGCGGCCGGATTTCTTCCACTAGGAACGTCGGTATCCTCTGATCTCCCCTGCTCCTCGATTTACCACTGCTCTGCTCATTAAATTATCAGTACTCTGGATGCTGCTAATGAACTAGTGCACGGGAGTGAACTTGTTCGTTGTTGTTTTTCTAATGAGCTAGTGCGCGGGTGTTTTTGAATTCTAGGTTTTTTTATTTGTTTATTTGCATATTTTATATTTTTTTGTTTTGTTTTGTTTTTTTATTTTTGCATATTTATATTTTTTTTAGTTTATTTTGGGTTTTTCTTATTTGCATAATTTATATTTTGTTGCATTTTAACTTAATTATAGTTAAACAACTCTATGCTTTTAATTTAGTGTGGTTTAATTTAATTTAATTTAATTTAATTTAACTAGGATTTTGTCATAATTTGTATTGGTTGCATTGCTTATAGTGAGATCCTATACATAATTCCCTTCAAGGATGAACATGATGATGATCATGATGATCATGATGATCATGATGACGATGAAGATGGCAAAGATGATGGTGATGATGAAAACAACGACGATGATCATCATCATCATCATGATTTTCATCGTCATCACCATCATCTTCATCATATTCATCAATATCATCATCTTCTTCTTCATAATCATCATCATCGTTGTCATCATCATCGTCATCATTATCTTCTTCATCATCATCATTTTCCTTATCTTCATCATCAACGTCTTCGTTATCACCATCATCATAATATTCATCGTCATCATCATCAGCATCATCATATTCATCATCAACATCATCGTCATCCAATTCATCAGCGTGTCCATTATCATGATCATTGTCGTCATCCAATTCATCAACGTGTCCATTATCATGATCATCATCTTCATTATCATCATTTTCATTATCATCTCCATCATCATCATATTCGTCATCATCATCATCATCTTCATCGTTGCAATTTTAGGGGGACCTCAATGAATGAATACGTCTACATGATAGGGGGGGCATCCATTTGAATGAAAAATTAAGAATTTCTCCTAACACCCATTCCAAGGACTGATCTGAAAATTCAATATCATCCGAGGAAGTAGTCAAAAAAAATAACAAATTTTTGGGCCCTATGAAGCCTCCTGTTCTTAGATTTGTGCACATGAATAATCAAGACTTATGGACCTAGTCCGGTGTGTTAAAAGAGGAAGATCCAAACTGAGCAGTTTGGTAGTTCCATAAAGTGCATTCTTTATAGGAGTGAATAATCACTCGTAACCATTCTATTATAATTTTGGCGAAGTTCAGAACAATTTAGTGAAGACAAAGGTAAATATCTTGTCATCACATATTCATCATCATCATCATCTTCATCAACATATTCATCATCATCACCATCACCATCATCATCATCTTCATCTTCATCATCATCATCATCATCATCATCATCCTCATCCTAATCATCATCATGATAATCATGATCATCATCTTCATCATCCTCATCCTAGTCATCATCATCATCCTTGTCATCCTCATCCTCGTCATCATCATCCTCATCCTCGCCCCCGTCATCATCATCATCATTGTTGTCATCGTCATAACCACCACCATCATTGATCATCATCATCATCTCCATCATCATCATCTTCTTCATCAGCATCATCGTCATCATCATCATCATCATCATTGCCATATCCATCTTCCTAATCAACATCTTCATCATTGTCATCATCATCATTTTAATCATCACCCTCATCATCATCTTCATCATATTCATCACCTCACCATCATCATCATCATACTCATCATCATCATCATCATCATCAACATCTTCATCATCATCATCATCATCATCATCATCATCACCATCCTTGTCATGCGCATCCTCATCCTCATCTTCATCATCATCATCATGATCGTCATCATCATCATCTTCATCACCATCATCATTTTCCTCATCATCATCCTCATCCTAGTCATCGTCATTATCATCATCATCGTCATCATCGGCATCGGCATCATCATCATCATCATCATTATCATCATCTTATTCTTCGTCATCATCACAGCTATAAATCAATAAATAGATTTTTGGTATAAGCTAGAACAATAAGGAAATCATTGTGTTAATTTTAGAATGTGAAATGCCCAGTCATATGCATGACATATATATGCTCAACTATAAGAGAAGTCTATAAAGATATTATTGATGTCCAATTACAATACAATTACATCAAACTTCAGAAGACCTATATATCCACATTGGCCATGAATGCCAAAAACACTCTTATCCAGGTCATGCCATTATTACGAAAAATGTTTCTTGGAACATATTTCAACTTTCACATTGTTTCATGATGATGAAGACGATGATGATCAACATGATGGTGATGATGGTGATGATGGTGATGATGATGATGATGATGATTGTGATGATGATGATGATGATGATGATGATGATGATGATGATGATGATGATGAAGATGATGATGATGAAGACGATGATGCTGAACATCATGATAATGACGATGATGAAGAAGATGATTATGATGGTGATGATGATGATGATGATGAATAGGATGACGATCAACATGATGATGATCATCATCATCATCATAAAGATGATGACGATGATGACGGTGACGATGATCATCATCATGAAGACAATGATGATGAACATCATGATCATGATCATGATCATGATTATCATGAGGATGAAGATTATGATGATCAACATGATGAAGATGATGGTGATGGTGATGATGGTGATGATGGTGATGGTGGTGATGATGATGATGATGATGACAAATATGATGGTGATGATGTTGATGATGAACATCATCATGATGATGAAGACGATGATGATGAAGACGACGATGATGATCATTATCATGATCATGAAGACAATGATCATCATCATCATCATCATCATCATCATGACGACGATGATGAATATGACGATGATGATGAGGATGAAGATGAAGATGATGATGATCTCGATGATTACGATGATTATGATGATTACGATGATGATGATGATGATTATGATGATTATAATGATGATGATTATGATGATTATTATGATTATGACGATGCTGATGATTATGATGATTATTGTGAGGATCATGATGATGATGATGATGATCATAATGATAATGATGATTATTGTGATTATTATGATTATGATGATTATGATGATGATGATGATTATGATGATTATGATGATGATGATGAGGGTAATAATGATGATGATAATGATGATGATGATGATGACGCTCTTGATGATGATGATGATGCTCTTGATGATGATGATGATGATGATGATGATGATGATGCTTATGATAATGATGATGATGATAGTGAAGATGATGATGAAGATGATGGTGATGATGGTGATGATGATGATGTCAGTAACTCTTTTAAGACATGATGATGGTGATGATCATCATCATCATCATGAAGACGATGATGATGATGATGTTGATCATGATGATGATTATCATGAGGATGAAGATGATGATGATCAACATGATGAAGATGATGGTGATGATGGTGATGATGGTGATGATGATGATGATGATGATGATGATGAAGATGATGGTGATGATGGTGATGATGTTGATGATGAAGACAATGATGATGATCATGATGCTGAATATTCTCAGTACCACTTGTGGGCATCCCTTATGGCCACCTGCGGGCATCCTGGTGTGAGCTGCAGGCATAAGGAAGGACTTGCTACAAGCATTTGTGGGAGTTGTGGCCATCTTTGATGGCTCAAATGAGGAGTTTTGGGCATATTTAAACCCTAGCTACGGGCATCTGAATACATCACCTACTGGCACCTTGAAGATGGACAGTGCGGGCATACTTATTGGAAGATAAAAGACCCCCATATGGGAAGTTGAAGAAGGGTATGTGGGCATAAGATAAGGCCAAGTATTGGCATAAAAAATAAAATTAAAATGATGATGATGTGGAAAATTAAATAAATTTTGGTTAATGATAACAAAAATAAATTGGTGACAAGGTCATCCTCCTAAGGCATGTAAATAAAAAACTATTTACGGCCAAAAAAGAATGCATGCTTACTGACCCGCGCGTAAACAGCCAAGAGCCATTGAAAGCTAGAATTGGTTTGGTGAGTGTGATTTATACTAGTATTTTAAAGGATTAATTGTATTAGTTTGATGTAGGTGCATTCATTATATATGAGATTATGCTAAATATTTTGTGGAATTCTTGTCCAAGTGACTCTTTTTCTTAATTGCCTGCTCTGATCTGTGTCCATAAAAAATTAGCTCTCTTGTCGTCATATAGCATGCCCTGCTCTGCCATAAATCCAATAATTTGAATATTTTCTTCTTGCATTTGAAGGCTTCCGCCAAAGGTAGTATGCTCAGGAAGTCAAAGTGATCCTGCCGAATCTATAGAAAGTACCTCAAATGGAAATATGTAAGTCAAAATAAGTTCATTTTATTTCCCGCAATGAGGTCCCAACTGTACCCCCTTTCAAATAAGATTTAAATAAATAAGAATGTTAAATTAAAGATATCCATATATCGTCGATATACAGACGAAAGTTTGTCAAAAATTAAAAATGTCGATATTGCCACAGTTTTTCCGCCGTGATAAAAAAAATGAAGTATTAATCCATGAATGTTCAAAACATGGAAATATTTCGTGGAAAATTTTGCCCAAATGTATTAGTGAACAGGTCTAATTTATTTTTGTTTTTGATATATTTTTGGAATATAAATGAAAAGAACAAGCAAAATTATTCTACAAAAAGCATAAGAAACTGCAATGTTGTTTCTTTTTATGGATCTGGAAAGACTCAGAGATCTAAATGCAGACAATAATACCAAATACTAAATTTCTAAAACAGAAAATCACTAAGTTTTGGAGCCTTTACTAAGATAATTTTTCATGAATTTACTCCAAAAATCTATTCAAGCTAAGTGCACACTATCATTTCTGATAACAATCAAATCAACAGATCCACAAACCGAAACCAAACAAAAACATTTTCAAAAGAGTGCTTCTAGAGTTGAGGATTGCTTACCTCAGTGCACCTTGCAAGGCTGAATCAGGGCATCCCCAAGAAGCTGACGATCTTTGCTCACTATAGGACAGCATCGGCGACACCTTATTTATCTGGTTAAAAGGCGTCAGTGGCGCTCTCTATAAGTAGACAAAATGCGTGAGGGGGTCGGCGCTCTGTTAGAGTGACCCAAGTGCGTCAAGGGATCTAGAAAACAAAATAAAGAATGAAGACCTTTAAAACAAGAAATTATTGAATCAATTTGAATTTACTAAACATAAATACTAACCTGAGGAGGAAGATGGAATTGACATAAGATGAATTTCACACCTTAAATCCTTAAATGAGTAAGAGAAAAATATTTGAGAGCTTGTAACCAAAAGCAAAAAAAAAAATTCATAGATCTGATCATTCCCCAGTATGGTCACCAGTTTTGTTATCATAAATTCTTAATCAATGCGGACAAATACTGTTTCCCTAGTCTACATGGGGAATATCTAGAACAAAATACTCACATCAATGCATCCTCTCCCTAGATTGTCAAACTACTAGAATTTAAAGCTTTCTCACCTCACTATGAAGGTGATCCTTTTCTTCTAAATTATCTTACAATACGTTGTACCTGCAAAAGAATGTAAAGAACAAGTTACAAAAGTGAAAGAAACCAGATAATTCAATGGTCTATGCTAATGATCAAGGAGAAAAGCAATGAATAACTCACATCAACACAAATTATTCATGGTAAAGGGAACATATTTGTATTAAGAGAAATAAAGAAGAAAACTACAACCAAAGCCTTGTTCTCACGATGTATTTTGACTCACTTTCACACACTCTACAAACTCTACAAATTCTATAAATTTCGCTCGCAAGACCATACTCTTTGCCTCCTATACCAATGATGATTTCAACAGCATGAAGGTACTCTCTTGATGCTCTCCTAACATGATCCATGAAGCTTGTATATATAGGCCAAAGACGAGCCAAATGGGTTGAGATTCTTTGGGAGGAAGGTGAGGGATCATCCATAGAGGTTAGTGGTATGAATGCCACCTACTCTATATAGTTTGGATAATCCTCCATGAGGATTTTAATCTAGAAGGTTCTCTAAATATATTCTTTTTTCCATTTTTAGAGGATTAACGCTCCTTTCCCACTAGCATGAGGTTTCTAGGAGGTTCAACGCTCCTTTCCCATAGGAAACAAGTGTCGTTGGTGCTTCTTGTCATTGGTCAAAAGCCATCGGGAAGGTTTGGTGCTCTATGTTAGAAGACATAGTGCGTAAGATCCCCTAGGAGTGCCCTAGGATTGAGAAAAATGCTCATCCAAAAGATGTTTTGGCCAGGGAACTTCAGGGGATTAAGCAAGGTGCCAGGTTTTTGGTGTAACAGTTAACATCACTGAGTTTAACACTTTGAGTTCTCTCTATTCACAATACATCTTATATTTATCTCTTGACTTATCTGCATAATCCACATGTGCCAATTTTAATTTATCTATCATATCAATTATACTAAGGATATTTTTCCAATGATGTGATCATCTTGTTCTACTATCATTCCAAAAGTGGTCATATGCTAAAATAATTCACTCTAGAGGTGTCCAGTCTCTAGAGGTGGCCAGTCTCTGGAGGTGGCCAGTCTCTAGAGGAGACTTATATCTCATCCATCTCTAATTCCATGGTTAGTAGTATAAAACAAACCATTCATGCTTTGCCATGCAAAGCGTTACCTCAACACTTGAGGAACCACCTCAACACATGAGGATCTGCCTTGAAACAAAAAATTGTACAACATCATCACTTTGACATACAAATTACATTCCTCAAAACATGACGCTTATTCATTCTTGATCCCAAGTCAATATCCTACTCTAAGTCTCTTGATTCCAACTTAGGCCCCCTAAGGCACTACCTCAACACGTGAGGCTCAATCCTAGTGCACAAGATTGACTTGGAGAATTATTCGTGATGTTGTAACTTTAACAGCCAATGGATCGAATGTCTCATCGTAATATATTCCTTCTTTCTGACAGAAACCACAAGCCACAAATATTGCTTCATATTTTTCAATACTACCATAAATTGCATGTTTGATTTTATAAATCCACTTAGAAGTTACTACAAAATTCCCTTTCGGTTTAGGAACCACTTCTCACTCATCATTTTTCATGATGAATTTGTAGTCTTCCACCATGTCATCTTTCATTACATGCTTCTTAGCGGCTTCCTCATAGGTTGTGGGTTCTGAATCACTGATGTGAGTCATCTGTGTTACATATCTTGAATATATTTTAGGTCTCCTTCACTCTCTAGATGTGCCTAATGGTGCTCCATGTTTTTTTTACTCTTGCCTAATGTCTTGACACCAAACAGATCTCCTCTTAGCATGAGTTTCATCAATAAATATTTCTACTAGTTCTACTTGTTATTCAAGATCAAGCAAATCTTAGGACTCTTTTGGCTTCTCCCTCTCAACATAGGAATGAGGATAACTACAAACCAGATCATCCATCATGGGAGTACCATGATCTTGCATATATGAATCACACTAAAGTTATTTAGAGCACTTGAAAGTAACCTCTTTGTGAAATGTTATAGCTCTATTTATTTCAATGTGCCTTTGTCCTAGAAAATAAACTCTATAAGCTTCAGAGGATTTTCTATATCCAACAAATGTGCCTTTCTTTCTAGATGGATCCATATTTTTCCTCTTCTCTTTTGGCACATGAATGTAAATAAGGAAACTGAAAATATTCAAGTGTCCAACATCTGGTTTTTCACCAATGAAAACTTATTTAGGAGTCTTTTCTCCCAAACTAGCATGAGGTATTATGTTTCGAATATAAATAGTAGTGTTGGAGGCTTCGAGACATAAGGATGTGGGCAGATCATGCTTACACATCATAGCTTTTGCAGCCTCACAAATTGTTTTGTTCTTTCTTTCAGCAACCCCATTATATTAGTTGTTGTAAGGTATACTCATTTATGTTCTTATCCCTACCTCTTGGAAAAAATTATTAAATTCATGATACTAGAACTCTCCTCCATTACCATATCTCAAAGCACGAATATGCTTTCTAGTCTGATTCTCGACCAATTCTTTAAACTTTTCAAACTTGTTGAAAGTTTCATTCTTTACCTTCAAAAAATAGATCCAAGACTTGCGAGAGAGGTCATCTATGAAAATCACATCATGGATGATTTTAAGAACCCCTCTTAGATTTATATGTATAAAAATGGGTGAATCTCCCTAATATATAGGAAAATTTGAATGTGATTTTATCAATAATATAATATGTATATATAAATGTTTTGGATAATATTTCATTTTATTATATAATGTTTTAAAATATTGACAAATATTTCACTAAATTATAAAATATTGTAAAGTCTTGGCGAACATTTCAGTGCATTATAAAAAAATGTAAAAACTAGTGAATCTTTCACTGATTTATAAAATACTGGAAAAAATTGGTGAATCTTTGGCAAAGAAGATTCACCATCTCTTTGATTCCTAAGAAATCACAATTCATTGTGCTTTCACTTTTCCTTCTAATAGGTTTCTCTTCGTATTATTTCAATTCTTCCTTACACTAATTCTCATACAATCACCCAAATCAAACAATGCTAAATTCTAATTTCTAATTCATTATTCAAGAATAATTACTACTAATTCAATATTAAAGAATAAATCACTCCTTGTGGAAAAATGAAATCACTCTAGCAAGAATAGAAATATAGAATTGTTCATAAAGATAAAGGATATATATTATTTTTGAAAGAAGTTAAATCCTATATTACTTTTGCAAGAATTCAAATCCAATCACCATTCATGCAAGAATGAAAGATATGTTCTATGTTGTTGACACTACATCCAAGCTCCAGAATTCCCAATTCTACTTGACCATGAACGACAAACACACACTCATCTAGATATGTTTCAGTAGTAATTAATCATAATGAAATCAACCTGTGATATCAATTTAACAAGAATTAAATCTTTTTTCAACAATTCTAATTAGCAAGAAATCACTTGCATACACTAAGAGAGATCACACATGCCAAGTAATCAATGGTTTTAGCAATGCAAGATTCACACACTTTAATGAACTAACTATTTCAGGAATGTATTAATGCTACATATGACTAATTGATCCAGCAACACACTACTCGCATAATCCACAGTGTCACATACCCAAATAACCTGCTAACATGCATAAAAAAAATCTTTTGTATAAATCATGGCCATGAATCTTCCTTTAATCATTCATTCCTATGCTTAATTGTTCCTGCAACAGTCATTTCCGCAATTAAAATATTTCTAGGATTTAATATTTCCTCCTTCTGCATTTCACCATTGCGGTCTGCGGGTTACGGAAACCCCTATATTTTACGCTTTCCTTTTTTGGTTTCCACGTTCTACCTTCCACAATTCACTATGCAGATTGCGGTAGGAGGAAACTCTTAAATTCGCCCTCTATTTATTTTCACTTTTCTCCTTCTGTTGCGGACTGCGGGAATTAGAAACTTAACATGTGACGAAATTATTTATCCACATTTTCGCCTTTCGCATTCCTCCTTTCCGCCTTTCGCTGTGGACTATGGGAATCAGAAACTTAACATGCGATGGAATCATTTATCCACATTTTCGCCTTCCTTATTCCGCCTTTCTGCCTTACGCTACAAACTGTGGGAATCGAAAACTTAACATGCAACAGAAAATGTTTATCCACATTTCTGCCTTCCGCATTCCACCCTTCTTCCTTCTGCTACAGACTACAGGAATCGGAAACTTAACAAATGACACCTTCATTTGTTCACCTTCCTCTTTCCACCTTCCGCCTTCCACATACAGACTCCAGATCGCGGAAAACCACCACTTGGAATCATTCCTCTTTCTGATTTTTTCCTACTGTCTTTCGCCTTCTACTGTGAACCCAGGGGTGCAAAAACATACACTTTACCTTATAATTTTTTGCTCTTTTCTGCCTCTGCATTTCACCTTTTGCAGGCAGTTTTCGGGGTACAGAAAACACATTTTTACCTTGTCTCTTTTCTGTTTTTCCTCTTTCCGCCTGCCACCTTCCGTAGGAGGATTTTGGGGTGAGGAAACGCTTAATTCAAATGCATTCTGAATCTGTAACCAAGATTCTAGCCTCCATGAACTTAAGCAAAATGCATTGAAAACCAAAATCTTATGTAGATGTAAAATGTAGGAAAGTATAACAGCAGTATACTCTACTTGAATCTTTACACTATTTTACTGTGTGTTTCCCTAAGGGGAATGTATCAACATATTAATTACAGTTCATCAAATAGAGTAGGTGCATTACATATTTAGTGATCTATGCGTCCAATACAGTCATAGCCACTCTTAACAGAGCAGGGCATCACACCCTTAGTGCACTACATAACAAACGCAAGCATAGCCATATGAGCATACACCAGGTCATGAGTAAGGATTTCATCAACAAACTTCAATATTCCTTTATCATCTCTACTACATTGAAACATACATTCATACACACATAGACATTCCCTGGGTTCATCAACCACAAGGATTCACACAGCATACAGGTAACTTTGTATAACAATAGTACACCATCTGAGTTACCATCTTACCAAATGCAAGGCACAATCATGCAAAACAGTGTATGAGTACACACATTCATAAGCATCATTCCCATCAATAAATATAAGATGTTATTTATCATTATATTGATAATGAAACACATGTTTACATATATACAACATACATTGAGCTCAATAGTTTTCAAAAACAAAACCCAGTAGTGGAACCTGTTAGTCAGTCAAGCTGCAATGAAAATGGGACAACCATGTTCCACCCAACCATAGATTAGGCATAGATATTCTCTGTCCTCAATCACCCCCGAGATCAACTATGTGTGCCAAGAGCGGAGACAACTAACCTCAATTCAGTTTCCAGGCAGAAATCCCTTGCCTAACACTTCTAAGAGTGCTCACACAGCAAGTATCTCTCTCAAATCTTTTCCTAACACTTCACAGAGTGCTTACATAGCAAAATTTCATTCGTTCCCAACATACGCAACAGCATCCTGCCTCCTCGCATAATAGTTTGGTTTCCTAGGCCTTACTTCTTTAACTGTGTTCCATTCCCCAAGGAATCATTTTCAACCACTGCATCCCCTGATTCTCCGGGGTCTATCCGATTTCATTCCGCAGTTACGGCCCATTCACCATTGAATCCCTATCAACCACTACGCCATGCTTTCTACAGGGTCTGTCCGGCACCATTAAGGCGTTTCGACACCCGGTGTACTTTCCTAAGGTTTACTGCTCTACGTCTCCCACCCTTGCAAGCATAATATTCTCTTTAATGTGTCTTGTCCCTTTAATTCATATTTTCATTAAAGGAAAAATGTAGCTGTTACAACTGTCCTCCAGGGACCATTTGGGAAGACACCACAGTCAGCAAAACTCATCAAAACATACCGTATATAACTTATCATCACAAATAATGTTTCTGAATGTACAGTCTAGAATATAATATTACAATTAAATTTTTATGAATCGGGGGATATTACATCCACACCCCCTTAATGCAACACTATCCTCAGTGTTCTTAGTCTTCCTCCATAGTTTCTGGAAATAAACCTAGGTACTTCTTTTACATATCTTCCTCTAGTTCCCAAGTCACCTCCTCCGGGCTAAAGTGAATACATTGCACCTTAATTCGAGCGACGACCCAGTTCCAAAGTATTATTTCTTTCTTGTCCAAAATATGCAGATGTTCCATTTGAAATTCTCCTTCTGGTTCAACCTACACCACATTCCAGTTAATGATGTGAGTGGAATCATGTATATATTTCTTCAATAATGAAATATGAAAAAAACTATGAATTCTCAAATGTGTTGGGAGAGCAAGTTTATATGCCACGGGTCCAATTCTTTTCAAAATCTAAAAGGGTTCGCAAAATTGTGGTGCTAATTTGGTACAACTTCCCAATATCAGGGATCTCATTTTGGGCTTGACTCGGAGGTAAACATAATCTCTGACATAAAACCCCTTATGTTGTCTCTTCAAGTCAGCATAACTCTTTTGGCAATCATGTTCCACCTTCAAGTTATTTTGTACTTCCTAAATAGTATGCTCCATGTCTTACAACATCTTAGGTCCTACCATCACATGATCCGCAGGGCTATCCCAACTAACAGGAGTAGTACACTTTCTCCCATACATGATCTCAAATGGGCTCATCTTGGTTGAGGCCTGATTACCATTGTTGTATGCAAACTATACCAGATGCAGATAGTCTTCCCACCTAGTGCGCCTCCCCATGGCATACATCCTCAGCATGTCTTCAATGACTTGGTTTGGTCTTTCTGTTTGTCCATCTGTTTTAGGGTGATAACTAGTGCTGAAGTTTATCTTGGTTTCCAACCCTATAAACAATGGTTTCCGAAATTTTGATGTAAACTTGACATCCCGGTCAGAAATTACCATATTTGGTACTCCATGCGGTCAAAATATTTCTTTTAGGTATATTTCAGCAACATTGATAGCCTTGTAAGTGGAATTCACAGGAATAAAATGTGCAGAATTGCTTAAATTTTCTACCACAATCATAATTGAATCATGTTGTTTAAGAGTTAAAGGAAAACCTATGGTGAAATCCAATGATATTACCTCCCATTTCCATTCAGGAATCGAAAAAGGTTGTAACAAACCTGCTGGATGTTGATGTTCAACCTTCACATGCTGACATTCCAAACATTTCAATAGATAATCAACTAAATCTGCCTTTAAATTAGGCCAAAAGAATTGTTTTCCAAGTGTTGTTATCATCTTTTGGTAATGAAGGTGCCTGCATAAGGAGGTCTATGCATTTCATTTAGAACAAACAATTTTAGATCTACAACATCAGGCATGTATATTCTTCTTTTAAACCAAATTAACCCTTTCTGGTCTACTTTGAATTCTGTCCCATTCAAGTTTACTTCATCCTCCAGCAATTTATTCAGTAAATTTTCATATTCAGCATCATGGATGTTGGATGCCTTTATTTTTCTCAACATATCACTTTTTGGTTGGCTCATAGTGATCTCATATACTTCGTCAGTTCATCGACTAAGTGCATCAGCCACCCTATTTTCTTTACCCTTGATATGTTTCACTTCAAAATCGATTTCACTTAAGAAGGCCATCCATCTGAATTGTCTAGCGTTTATCCCCGACTGAGTAAACATATTCCTTAGACAAGTGTTGTCTATCAATAAAAGGAATCTTTTTCCTAATAGGTAGTGGTGTCGCATCTTTAAGGCATGCACCACTACTACCAATTCAAGATCATGCACCACATAATTTCATTCATGCTCTTTCAATTTGTGAGATTCATAACATACCACATGCCCTTATTGAGATAAGACTCCCCCCAATCCTTCCTTACTAGCATCTGTACAGACTGTGTAATCTTTATAGGGGTCATCCACCTTCAAGATTGGGGCCATGGTTAACAATATTTTTAGATTTTCAAATCTTTCCTGACATTTCAAGGACCGCACAAAATTTACTCCCTTCTTCTGCAAGGAATTAATGGGATAGGGTATCTTGGAGAATCCTTGAATGAATCTCTGATAGTAACCGGCGAGTCCCATGAAGGACTGAATGTCAACAACATCCTTAGGCATGGGCCATTTTGAGATAGCCTTAATTGTTTTTGTATCTACCGCGATCCCATCCTCTGAGATAACATGACCTAGGTATTGAATTTCCTTCTTAAATAATTCACATTTATCGAACTTAGCATACAGTTGATGCTCTCTTAATGTTTGGAGTACAATTTCCAAGTATTGTTGGTGTTCTTCCTCTGTCTTGGAGTAGATTAGGATGTCATCAAGAAATATCAACACAAACTGATCTAGGTACTTGTGGAAAATGTTATTCATTAGGCACATGAAAGTATCAGGGGCATTGGTCAAGCCAAAAGGATTTACTACAAACTCATAGTGCCCATATCAGGTTCTGAAGGTTGTTTTACTTACATCTTCTTCTTTAATCCTAATCTGGAGATAACCAGACCGCAGATCTAACTTGGAGAATATTTTCGCTCCCCCTACTTGATCAAACAGATCATTAATTTGAGGCAGGGAATACTCACTTTATGCAGTTTCCTATAATCTGTGCACAATCTTAGATTCCCATCCCTTTTCTTAACAAATAAAACCGGTGCTCCCTAAGGAGACACAATGGGTCTGATGTAACCCTTCTCTAGCAGCTCTTGAAACTGAATTTTCAATTCAGTTAACTCAGGGATGCTCATACACTAAGGTATCTTATATATCAATGTAGAAGCCGACAGGGAGGTCACAGGTTCAAATTTGGTTGAGTCCCTTGGGGTTACCTATTACTATAAAATATCACCATATGGTATTTTATAGGTTAAAGTATTTATATATTTATTTGAGTGGAAAGGAATAAAGTGGCCCTACTACCTAGTTTTATTTATTTATAATGGCGCAGAAGCGCGATTTTTATTACAGCTACCTATGCGCAATCTCAATGGAGAAATCTATTTCTCATTGAGGAGGTAGTCCTGGTAGCTCTTCTGGAAATACATCCATAAACTTACTCAATACTGGGTGGTCCTTTACCTGCGGTTGACCTTCATTAAGGAGCAGGTCATTGACTCACACTGCATATAGTTTACACCCCTTTCTCATACACCCTTTTAATTGCATGGAAGATGTTTGTCTTAAGGAAACACGTTTAATGACGCATGTTATCTTCCTAACAATTTGATCCTCAGCCACATAAGTGAAGGTTTTATCAAAACAATTCAATATTACTTTATGCTTTTCTAACCATTCCATGCCAATAATCATATCATATGACCCTAAAGGAAAAACATTCAAATTAATCCTAATATTTTGATCCATTATTTTAACTTCACAATCAGCAGTAAACTCAGTTACATTTCTCCTTTTTCCAATGGCCAGTTGGACTAGCCAAGGTTTTGTGTGCCTTGCCTTGGAAAGTCGGAAATCCTCCCTCACCTTGGGAGTGATGTAACTCAAGGTAGCCCCTGGATCAAGAAGTATAGAAATACTTCCATTAGAGATAGTACCTTCAATCTCCACAATTGCATATTGGTAGTCTGCTTGCCGATTTTCCAGGTCTGCATTGATCTGGTGGTGACTTTTCCCAACTTCCCCAATAGTGGAAGCTTCTTGCAGGCTATGGAAAACCTTATTTGATTGGTTTAGGTGTGGGTCGTTCCTTTGCAATTGGGTCTCTCCAAATTCCCAACACCTCAGGGGTTCTCTAGGGGCTCCAACAATCCCCTTATGTCCAAGGTTCACAGATTTGTCGTTCTTCTATGGGAGCTATTCATATTTGTTGTAGGAATTTCCTTGTCGATTCCTTGGCATGTTCCTGAAGGGTGGGGGATGTAAGCCCTTATTCTGTTTATTGAACCTTTCCTATTCCTTACCCTTCCAGAACTTCAGGAGGTCATTCCTCTATTTATATTGTTAAAAACACAACATTTCCTTCCTTAGGGATTCATCCAATGTTTTGGGATTGTCAACCTTAATTCTATCTTCATAATACTGCGGAAAGCAACTCAAGAACCTCTGTACTTTCACTTTTTCTTCTTTAATAAATGGCACAAACTGCAACAAATCAAGGAATTTGTTAATGAGGTCCTCTATACTCATTTGGTTGAGCTTTAATTCAGAATTCCTTGGTCTTTCTTTCATAGTAGCTTTCTGAATTGTATTGCTTCTTGAAGAGCTGCTTGAACTATGAGCATTCTAGGTTCTTCTCTTTTACTCCCTGGGAAATCTCCAGGTTTTGCCACCAAATGTTGGCCCTTCCCTTCAAATTGTAGATGGCCATTCTTACCTTCATGTTGCTAGAGTAATTGTAGATTTGAAAGCACTTCTTAATGTCTAGAATCCAAGCCTCTGCTTCTTCTCTGGTCTTGGATTCCCCATCGAAGCTGGTTGGCTTGATATTTTTAAACTCTCCTTCCAGATGATCGATCTTCCTTTTTTCGACTGACTTAACTCAATTCTCAGACTTTTGAGTTCCATTGGAGGAACTATCTTTTCTTTCGACACTTTCAAGAATTTCTGGATCTCTTCCTATCTCTACTTTGGGGTTTTTCCCCATTGTTTTTCTCTTGCAAACTCTACAATAATATTTCATTTATCTCATGTTTCTTCTCATGATCCTTCTTCTGCTGCTCATTATCTTCCTTGAATCTTTGTATTTCGACAATCAAGTTTTTCATCATTTCCAGTACTTTACTGGCTTCAGAGTGTTCTCACTTGGGTTATGATGTGCATGGTGTTGGTGCACCTTCTTCAGATTGATCTGCATTCTCACTTTGTGAGGCCATTGTTGTACCCTATTTCAGAACAACTCTGCTTGCACACAAAACATTCCAACAAAAATTGTTATGATTAGAACAAAACTTTTCATAATTCAACGGAACTAGGTGTTCCCAAAAGGCGACAGGGTTGAAACTTGTAGCTCTGATACCATATGTGACATACCCAAATAACCTGCTAACATGCATAAAAATAAAAATTCTTTTGTATAAGGCATGGCCATGAATCTTCCTTTAATCATTCATTCATATGCTTAATTGTTCCTACAATAGTCCTTTCTGTAGTTAAAATATTTCTAGGATTTAATCTTTCTGCCTTCTGCATTTTTCCATTGCGGTCTGCGGGTCGCAGAAACCCCCATATTTTACCATTTCCTTTTTTGGATTCCTCCTGCCACATTTCACTATGCAGATTGCGGTAGGAGGAAACTCCTAAATTATCCCTATATTTCTTTTCACTTTCCTCCTTCCGCTGCGGAATACAGGAATCAAAAACTTAACATGCGACATAATCATTTATCCACATTTTTTCCTTCCACATTCCGCATTTCCTCCTTTCACTCCTGACAGCGGGAATCAGAAACATAACATGCAACGGAATCATTTATCCATATTTCCGCCTTCCACATTCTGCCTTTTTGCCTTTCGTTGCAGACTACGAGAATCGAAAACTTAACATGCGATGAAAATTGTTTATCCACATTTCCTCCTTCCACATTCCACCTTTTTGCCTTCCACTGCAGACTGCGGGAATCTAAAACTTAACAAACGACGCCTTCATTTGTTCACCTTCCATTTTCCACCTTCCGTAGACGGACTTTGGATCATGGAAAACCAGCACTTGGCCTCGTTCCTCTTTCTGATTTCCTCCTCCTGTCTTCCGCCTTCCACTGCGGACTCCAGGGTGTGGAAACATACACTTTACCTTAGAATTTTTGGCTCTTTTCCACCTCCACCTTTCACCTTCCGCGGGTGGTTTCCAGGGTGTGGAAAACACATTTTTACCTTGTCTCTTTTCTATTTTTCCTCTTTCCAACTCTCGCCTTCTGCCTTTCGCAGGAGGATTCCGAGGTGCAGAAACGCTTAAGTAAGATGCATTCTGACTCTGTAACCAGGCTTCTTGCCTCCATGAACTTAACCAAAATGCATTGAAAACCAAAATCTTATGCATATGTAAAATGCAGGAAAGTATAACAGTAGTATACTCTACTTGAATTTTTACACTATTTTACTGTGTGTTTCCTTAAGGGGAATGTATCAACATACTAATTATGGTTCATCAAACAGAGTAGGTGCATTACATTCTTAATGATCTATGCATCCAATAGAGTCATAGCCACTCTAAACAGAGCAAGGAATTACACCCTTAGTGCACTACATAACAAACGCAAGCATAGCCATATGAGCATACGTCAGGTCATAAGCAAGGATTTCATCAAAAAACGTCAAGCTTCCTTTATCATCTCTACTACATTGAAACATACATTCATACACACACATACATGCCATGGGTTCATCAATCACAGGGATTCACACATCATACGGTAACTCTGTATAAAAATAGTACACTACCTGAGTTACCATCTTACCAAATGCAAGGCACAATCATGCAAAATAGTGAATGAGTACACCCATTCATAAGCATCATTCCCATAAATAAATCTAAGTTGTTATTTATCATTCTATTGATAATTAAACACATGTTTACACATATACAACATATATTGATCTCGATAGTTTTCAGAAACAAAATCCAGTAGTGGAACCTATTGGTAAGTCAAGCCGCAATGAAAAGGTGGACAGCCACTTTCCCCCCAACCGTAGATTAGGCACATATATTCTCTATCCTCAATCACCCCTGAGCTCAACTATGCATGCCAAGAGAGTAGACAACTAACATCATATTAGTTTCCAGGAAGAAATCCCTTTCCTAACAGTTCTAAGAGTGCTCACACAACAAGTATTTCTCTCAACTCTTTTCCTAACACTTCACAGTGTGCTCACACAGCAAAAGTTCATTCGTTCCCATCATAATTAGCAGCGTTTTACCTCCTCGCATATGCTCTTTTGTAGTTTGGTTTACTAGGTCTTACTTATGCAGCTACGGTCCATTCCCCAAGGAATCCCCTTCAACCACCGCATCCCTTGATTTTCCAAGGTCTGTCCGATCTCATTTCGAAGCTATGGTCCATTCACCATTGAATCCGCATCAACCACTATGCCCTGCTTTCTACAGGGTATGTCCGACACAATTTAGGCATTTTCGATGCCTGGTGTACTTTCCTGAGGTTTACTGCTCTGCGTCTCCCACCCTTGCACGCATAGTCTTCTCTTTAACGTGGCTTGACCCTTTCATTCAAATTTTCATTAAAGGAAAAATGTAGTTGTTACAACTGTCCTCTAGCGACCATTTGGGCAGACACCATAGTCAACCAAACACATCAAAGCATACCGTATAGAACTTATCATCACAAATAATGTTTCATAATTTATAGTCTAGAATATAATATTACAATTAAATGTTTATGAATCGAGGGATATTACAAACAAACATGCATTGTATCAACAAATTATAACACCAAAAGAATTGTGAAATTGTATAGTTATTCAAACTGGTCCAGCTTGGTGACAAGGTGGGCCCTTTCCTCCTAATACAGTTGCCTTAAAAAATACTAATGCTACAGATGGTGGGCCTTGTCCTATTGTTTCAACAATGTATTTAATGCTACAAAAAGGTCTTTTCTCTACCCACATTGGAAAGGTCTTTCCTTAATATTAATCTAGAGAAATGATTGGTTGCTCCACTTTTGATGGCTTCTCTATGAAAGTTTTTATTATTTATATTTCCTACTCTAAGCCAAGTCCTTCTCAATGTAAATTGTCGTTCTTCTTCCTCCTTGTGAAAAATCCATTCCTAGTCCCTTAAAGCTAGTTGTTTCTCTATAAGAAAAGAGTTTGATATTCCTTCTCTCTATTTAGTCTTTTTCTTTTATTTTTGTTTAACCTTTTCTCCTGTTCAAAATTTGGTCTATGGTGATCCTCACTAGTCAATATCAAGAAATATTATTTTCTATTTGAAATGTAACTTAACTAAAGGACACAACTTGGACATCTAAAAAAAAAGGTTTCAAGAAACTAAAATGTCATAGGAAAAATTTTCAGGCATTTCCAAGAATATTCTATGGTATTTCCACTTTGTAATTGTTTCCTTGTATGTTCCAAGGAAATGGAGGGGTTGTGTTTCTAGTAACATAGATTTTCATTACTCTGGGAACCATGACAAGTTGATATTTATTAAACATATTGTTTGTTTTCTTAAACATAATATGCATAGATGATAATATTTGTCAGTTGTTGCAATTTATTTCTAAAAATCCATTAATTCATTTGGAGCATAATCACTAATGTATACTCATTGAAATAGAATCATAAGTGAGAATATTATCTGAGAGTGACAATATAATAGGTTTTCAAATGAAGAGATCTCTTCTCTATTGTGCAAGTCACTAACTCTATAAGAGGTATGAAGGAAAGTGAGAACTCTTCACATTTTCATTGTTCATTAAAATGCTTACTTTATTTTAGCACCCACATGGGAATCAAAATCACCAATGATGTATTTAGAGGTGTAAAGAGTACTTAAGAGTGAACTTTTTCATTACACTTTTGTATGGATCTTCTTCAATTACTTTAGCTATAGAAGGAAAATGAAGGGGCATATTTTCAACCATACCACTTAGTGATCCTAGATGTGAAGCAAATATAGATTAAAATCATTAATTGTGGATTGTTTAGTTTGACCATTATGAATGTTGAATTTCTAACATGTGCATTATACTTATATCCTTCAAAACTCTCTAACCCAAAACAACACCTCATACTTTATTAAGTTGTTTTTAGGATACAACAAAATATTTTGTTCCCTTGGCCGAGGTTGGCCAATCTACCTCTCTTCTTGTATAAAAGTAGGAACTAGAAACTTCATAAAGATGAGATTTATTACCTTTATAATTTGCAATAGAAATGGTAGAATAAGCTCCACTAACCACTTCCATGTTTTCCCCCATGGGATATCCCACAACCATGTCTCCACTAGGCCAATCAATTCCCCTCAGACTACAATTTACTCCTTGTGCCAAGGATCAATTTGAACCTGGGTGTAAAGAAATGGTAACAAGAACATGGTCTTCACCCTTTGCACCCTTATTCGTAATCCTATGTGTCCCTCCATTTTGATGTTTCCAACCTGAGAAAAGTCATGACCAAAATACTTTCACCACATAAAATATCATTTCGTCGATCTAATGAAGACATGTAAAAGTGATAAAAATTTATAGAAATTTGCGGGGGGNATATGAATTTAGGTAACTTAGGTAACTTTGGGAGGGCGAAATCATTATTTTTTTCCTCCGTCATTAATAGGGGGGCTATTTGTATTTTAATTATTATTTGTTTAATAAATATTGGATGAATGTATTAAAATTTAAAAAGATCTTTTCATATTAAAATTAGCCCATTAAATTTTTCTAACTCCCTTAATTTCGCCCATGGGCTAAATTCTGCCCCTAAAATTTTCCTTGAATCACATAGTACAAATAACCACTCAAGGATGGTGTTGACCTAGGACCACATAGATATGAATGGATCAAGTCCAGGATCCTTTTGTATTTTTTGGTACTACTTGGAAATATCTTCTTGGTGTTCTTACCAAGAGAACAACCTCTACAAATACCATCATGCTCATATTGAAAAACAAGAATTTATTTTACCATCTTCTATAAGACATGTAGTGATTTGAAATGAAGAGAACTGAGACTCCTATGCCATAGTTCACAAGGATTGAATGTCTCATGGATCATGGCTTTAATGAAATTTCCAGGAACATTGTAGAGACCTCCCTCTCTAACTCCAATTATAGTTGCAGAATTCAAGTGCTTATTCTTAGGCCTTAAGAGAACTTTATTAACCATAAAGATTACTTTGAAACCTTTATTTTCTAGAACTGAAACATACAAGAGGTTTTTCTTCAGACAGATACATACAAAATTTCACCAACATGGAGTACATATATTGAATTCAACTAAAGAGAAGTGGATCCAACTCCTTGGATCGAATAAGTGGTATTATCTCCAAGTTCAACCTGAGAGGAGAACTTCTTTTCCTTTAGATCTATGATAATGCTCCTATATTTAGTCATGTGTTTGGCGCCACTATCCACCAACCATGTCTCATCACTAGTGGTAATGGATCAAGATAGAGCTAAGACAATATAGTACTCCTTCCTTGTCTCATAATCATTGAAATAATTATTTCTTGTACGTTCATCTTCTGTAGAAGTAGAAGCATGAAACCTACCATTTAACTTTCCTCGTTGCTTTGCACAACAATCCCTTGCAATGTGACCCTTCTTATTTCAGTTGAATAATTTTACTTTAGACTTATCAAAGTTCTATATGTATTATTTTCCTTTTGATGAGGAAACTTCTTCTGAGAAAAGGATTTCTTTCTCTCTTCCCCCTTGTTGTAAGAGCAAGGTTCTCTTCTTTGGAGGAAGCATTTTTTCTTTGAATTCGCCCTTCTTCTTGTAGGCAATCATGGCACAGTCTTTCACCCACTTCTTAACCATTTACAGTAGCCAAAAATGTCTCCCATGAATATGGAATACCATCGACAACATTATGTATGAGATCATCGCCATCGACAAATGCTCCAATACTCAAGAGTTGATCTCTTACTTGAGATGTATTTATGAAGAAGGAAGCAACAGTTTCATCCTTCTCCATCTTCAGATTATGAAGTTTGTTCTTCAAGGCTCTATTTTAACTGGGAGCCTTCTTCTCATAAATATTGGTCAAAGTGTCTAAGAACTCCTTTGCAGTCTTCAATGGAATAATAACCAACATCAAATTGTATTTCACATAATCATAATGATTCTCTTTGTGTTGGCTTGATTCGTCTTGAAAGTAGTGTTCCTAGCATTTGTAGAATTCTCTTCAACAACACTGGATACATATCAATCCAGATCTTGCTCTTCTAGGATATTCAGAATCCTAGCCTTCCAAGTATTGAAGTTTGAATTTCCATCAAGTTTGTTTTATGATCTTACTGATATTCAGGCCATTATTATTCAAGTACTATGCTCAACTTATACCACACAAGATCAATGTAGGATCAATATTGACTGTAAAACTTATCTCTTTCACACCCTATGCTCTGATACCATGGTAACTTTGATCTTAATTGTGAAATTACTATAGTACTTGAAAACAATATTGAGTAATCAGAAGCATAAACATTTACAAATGACATAGAATTACCCTGGGGAAACCCTTTATAACTTAAGGGAGAAAACCCCAGAAAAATATTCCTTAGTATATTGATAGATAGCAGATAATGTCCTTATAATGAGAAGATTACATGAAGCACCCCTGGTGCAATATCTCAAATAAATACCAAGCACCCCTGGTGCAATATACGTGAAAGAGAGAAGATAGATTAAGAGAAGAACCCAAAAATATATCCAACACAAAACCAATTCTTTGTTTTTTGGTCACATGCACAAAATAGTGAATTCCTTCAAGGGAGAATTATCTCTTCACATTGATCTCATCAAAAACCTGCATAACAAGTGCACAATCCTTCTCATTCTTGGCTTATATATTTTTCTTCTGAATTCAATATCATGAACCCACCCTTCAACTAAATGATAGACACTGAATTACGTTGTTAACTCAAGTGTCATATTTAGTATAACTCAAGTGTCACCTTTAGTTTAACTCAAGTGTCGTTATGCAAACACTTAGTTAATTATATCATCTTTGTTAACACCTAGTTAACTCTTTTAATTGAACTCTTTCTTGTTTTCTTTAACAGAAACCTTGAATATATTATATTAATTAAAAATTTGTAGCCAACCAAGTTATAAAAAAGGGGGGGTCTACGACCTACATAAAGTTCTGTAAAAACCCAAAATAACATAAATGTTTGAGTTGATAACTAGAGTCTTGAACTTGCAACTAAGACAAATAAAACTTTTGAAACCCTTCGAAGGGTAGATTCGAATGAAGAAACCTAAAACAGTAAGGAAAAAAAACATAAAATACCCATTAGGATAGGCTTTCTCCTGCTGCTTTCCTTTTTGGTCTTTGACAAGCTGCACCACAGAGGCTTCCTGCATTACTTGATCTTTGTACGGGTTGTCATGAATGTGACTTCTCTGGTTCATATTTACCAACTTCTTCAAGTCATCCTTCATATAGCCTATATTTCCCATTAAATCATACAGGTCTCGGTGATTGTCTTCAATTCGGATGTCTTGGTTTTCAATCTGACAGTCCATCCAATCCGTTGTTTTGCTTCCTTCAGCTATGCTTCTGTTAACTATTTCGTAGAGGCATCTCAATTTTTTCTTGATATCCTTGAGAGAGTTATGAATGTCTTCCAAAGTAACTTCTTTATCTGTCATTTATTCTTGGAAAGAAATAAGAGTTGGGAGCACTACAAGTTATGGGCAGGGCCAACACTCTATGCCTGAGATACTTAGGGACTCCAGGAAGAGGGAGCAAGAACCTTCGAAGGGTGATTTTACACCACTTGACCAGTTCTCGTTGCTGAAAGAAGGACCATACACTATACCAAGATTTACAGAACCTTCTCGAGATAGCGCACGGCCAAAGGAAACCTCTCACACTGCAATTGTTTGTATTACCGATACCTGTCGCACCTATAGCAACTTCTATACCACTGCTTATGCATTCTGCTTTGAAGGGATCCCTCTCTACACCGATAGGAACAATTTCAACTTGCAATGGATCGGAAGCTAAATGAGCGTTGGGAGAAGATGGAGGCTTCATTTGGAGGGCATCCAGGGCTTGTGCGAGCCTTCCAATCCATCTGCACAAGGCAGAGTGTGCATTTAAGTCCGTCACATGGGCTATGTGAGGATAGATGGGAGTCAAAAACTATGTTGCATGCCAGCTGGCAGATCGCTAGAAGGAGAAGGATATTCTCCGTTCACGAGAGTTCTCAACCCCCGTTCTTGGCATGTTGCACATGGGAGGGGTTCTAGCACTAGGGATTAACCACCCTTGGAACCAAATAGTAAAACAAATATTCTTAGGGGACATAAAAAAAAAATTGATTAAGTTTCCCTTCACCTTGGTTGATCCAATTTTTAACTTGGCACCTTGGTTTGCCAGCTTATCAGCCTTTGAATTGTTACCTTGGAGGATGTGGATATAGGAGACTTGGAATTTTGCGGTGACCAGTTGAATGCGCTCATAAATTCTTTTTATTTTGATCATACCTTTGCTATAGTCATTATTCATTTTGTGGATTACTTGCTTGGAGTCTCCTAGAACAGTGATTTTGGAGATATTGAGTTGCCTTACTAGATTTATTCCGAAGAAGAGCGCAAGCTATTCAACTTCATTATTGGTTTTTGGACCAAGTCCCTAGGCATAAGATGACACAAATTTTCCTCCAGGATCCAAGATGATCCCACCCGCACCTGCCTCCCCAACGGAACTCTTTCTTGTTAACATCAATGCAGTGAACAATTTGAGTTCTCTCTTATTTAACTGAATTCTTTCTTGTTAACATCACTAAAGTGAACAATTCGAGTTCTCTCTTATCTTATGACATCTTACCTTTATCTCTTGTCTTATATGTATGGTCCACTTGGGCCAACTTTAATTTATTTATCATATCAAATATACTAAGGAGATTTCTTTGCTTTGCACGACAATCCCTTTCAAAGTGACCCTTCTTATTGCAGTTGAATCATTTACCTTAGGACTTATCAAAGTTCTATATGTATTATTTTTCCTTTTGATGAGGAAAATTCTTCTGAGAAAAGGATTTCTTTCCTCTCTTCACCCTTGTTGTAAGAGTAAAGTCCTCTTCTTTGGAGGAAGCATTTTTTCTTTGAATTCGCCCTTCTTCTTGTAGGAAATCATGGCACAAAATTTCAAAATTCAGTTTCACTTATTGACCATTTGCAGTAGCCAAGAATATCTCCCATGAATATGTAAGACCATCGACAATATTCTGTATGAGATCATCATCATCGACAGTTACTCCAAAACTCAAGAGTTGATCCGATTACTTGAGATATCTTTATGAAGAAGGAAGCAATAGTTTCATCCTTCTCCATATTCATATTATGAAGATTGTTCTTCAAGAATATCTTTTAACTGGGAGCCTTCTTCTCATAAATATTGGTTAAAGTGTCGAAGCACTCCTTTGCAGTCTTCAATGGAGTAATAACTGACATCAAATTGTATTTCACATAATCATAATGATTCTCTTTGCATTGGCTTGATTCTTATTGAAAGCAGTGTGGCTTAGCATTTGTAGTATTCTCTTCAACAACACTAGATACGTATCAATCAAGATCATGTTCTTCTAGGATATTTAGAATCCTAGCCTTCTAAGTATTGAAGTTCAAATTTCCCTCAAGTTTGTCTTATGGTCTTATTGAGATTCAAGTCAATATTCTTCAAGTACTATGCTCAACTTATACCACACAAGATCGACATAGGATCAATATTGATTGTAAAACTTATCTCTTTCACGCCCTATGCTCTGATACCATGTTAATTTTGATATTAATTGCGAAATTACAATAGTACTTGAAAACAATGAATAATCAAAAGCATAAACATTTATAGACGACGTATAATTTACCTTGGGGAAACCCTTTATAACTTGAGGGAGAAAACCCCAGAAAATTATTTCTTAGTATATTGATAGATAACAAATAACGTCCTTATAATGAGCAAATTACATGAAGCACCCCTGGTGCAATATCTCAAATAAATACCAAGCACCCCTGGTACAATATCAGAGCAAGAGAGAAGATATATTAAGAGAAGAGCCCAGTAGTATATCCAGCACAAAACCAATTCATTGGTTTTGGTCACATGCACAAAATAGTGAATGCCTTCAAGGGAGAATTATCTCTTCACATTGATCTCATCAAAAACCTGCATAACAAGTGCACAATCCTTCTCATTCTTGGCTTATATATTTTTCTTTTGACTTCAAGATCATGAACTCACCCTTCAACTGGATGATAGACATTGAGTTACATTGCTAACTCAAGTGTTTTAATTCAAGTGCCATCTTTAGTATAACTCAAGTGTCATAAATCAAGTTTTGTAAATCAAGTGTCGCATTTTAGTTTAACTCAAGTGTCATCATGCAAACACTTAGTTAATTAGATCATCTTTGTTAACACCTAGTTAACTCTTTTAACTGAACTCTTTCTTGTTAACACGAATGCAGTGAACAATTTGAGTTCTCGCTTATTTAACTGAAGTCTTTGTTGTTAACATCACTAAAGTGAACAATTCGAGTTATCTCTTATATTATCACATCTTACCTTTATCTCTTGTCTTATATGTATGGTCCACTTGTGCCAACTTTAATTTATTTATCATATCAAATATACTAAGGATATTTTTCCAATGATGTGATCATCCCGTTCTATTATCGTTCCAAGTGGTCATATGCTAAAGTAATTCACTCTAGAGGTGGTCAGTCGCTAAAGGAGACTTAATAGCTTATCCATCTCTAAAACCATGGTTTGTAGTACGTCACATACCATTGATTCTTTGACTTGCAAATCATTACCTCAACACATGAGGCACCACCTCAACACATGAGGATATGTCTTAACTCACAAGACCTTAGTCTTGACAAACAAGACTGTACAATGCCATCATTTTGACATACAAAGCACTTTCCTCAACACATGAGCCTTAACCTTTACACATAAGACTTAGTCATTCTTGAGTCCAACTCAAGATTCTACTCTAATTTTCTTGAGTCCAACTCAGGATACCTAAGGCACTACCTCGATACATGAGGCTCAATCCTTGTGCACAATATTGACTTGGTGAATGACTTGTGATGTTGTAACTTTAACACATGGCACCCTTGATAGAACCATGGTAAAAATAAATTAAAATATACTAAACTTACAAAATATAAATGAGAAAAATCTTTTAGAAAATGATAAATAGTAAATTAATAAAAACATGTACATGCTAAGAATAAATAATAAATTAATTATATGCATGCCAAGAATCAATAATAAATTAATTGAAAATAAGAACATGTGCATAACAAAGGAAAGCAATTAGATAAAGAGAAGATAAACTAAAACAGCCCTTTAATTAAGGAGAATAAAATAAGAAAATCAATTAAAGGAATATTAAGTCTCAAGTGCACACACACATGTAGCAAAAGAAGACTCAAGTGCACACTTACGTGAACATGCAACAAAAACCTAAGAAACTCTATAAAAGAAAAACAAGGAGACGAGTGAGGATCTTCTTTTTGGATCTTGGAGCTTTTATCATTTCCTCTTATAAAAGAAAAACAAGGAGACGAGTGAGGATCTTCTTTTTGGATCTTGGAGCTTTTATCTTTTCCTCTTATGTGATGGTTGAGGATGGTTAAATAAGAGTGTCTGTTGGACAGTTTGGTCCTTGAAAGTGCTTGAGGTTGGGAGGCTTAAAAGTTGAATGCTCCACTTCCAATCATGTTTATATTGTGCTTCTTCCATACAACTCTCTTGTAGCTTAGGGGTCCCTAGGAAAGAAGAGTGTCCATTTGGGAGTAGGCAAGGTGGTCAATCGGTGGACACGGAGATTGGCAATCTAATTGGAGCTACAACGAGACGTGCGGCACAGGATGAGAGCTACGATACCCACCCGATAGACAGTGCAAGATCCAAGTTAGTCTTTAATTCTTGTGAATTTCAATGTAAATAAGTTTTTCAATTATTGTTTAGTGAAAACGAAAAAATGTTATTTATGATAGAAAGCAATTATATTTGCATATCTATAAGAAAATAATCCAATTTGCTTCCATATTTATGATCGAGTAAAATGAGGGTCCTTACATTTGGTATCAAAGCAAAGTTCAAAAGCTTGGGCCTAAGGGTTGACACTACACACAAATTGTTTATGTATATTTTGTTGTAAATGATCATGGTTACGTTTCGAACTAGAGAATTCTACGCTATAATTAAAATTATAATTGGATCTGGGTAATGTGCTGGAAGATCCAAGCTAAGGAAAACCCATTAAAAAAATGCATATAATCACTGCACTACTAGACAATCCTGGAAACCTGGCCAAGCACCCACTAATTACAATAAATGCTAGCATGTATCTACACTTGAAAATATCAATATCCTATTGTGATGGCCTAGAACATTTAATGAAGAAAAAGTGATAACCGATGATAAAGGGTCTTGATCCACCCGCGGTGGTAAATATCCTTAGAGAGAGAACTAAGGGTCCCTACTAGTTAAGAGTTTGATTATTAAGATTTCTAGATCTGCACCATGGTACCAGGTGACACAATCTTCTCAAGCATTGAATCAATGTCATAATGGACCTAGCCAAATAATGTTTCTCGAAATTTAGAAACACATCTTACATTCAATTTGATTTCTAAAGAATTAATTACACTACTCACGCCGATATCAATTTGAATGAATAAGGGAAAGCTTGAGCGAGTCGGCGTAGAGCTATCAAAGGTGGTGGTAATTATTAAAGATTGGTCATAATAAACGTTTAATTACCTAACTAGTATACTACAGTTTTGAATTTTACATTTAATGCATTTAATGGTAACTTTTTTCTTTAAATGGCTTTTAAGTTCATTTTATGTTACGTTTTTATATAAAGATTTAGGTTATATATATATATATATTGCTAAGGGAATCAACAACTGGAGATTTAGCTGGTACTAGTGTGACACAGGGTCCAAGGATCCGATCCCGCTACCACTATACCCCTAGGTGACCCGCACACCCCGTAAGCATGGGTCACGGGTAAAGCTGGATGTGATTTGAACTCGCGAGCTCCAATTTACAACATGTGACTTCATGACAAGTGAACCGCCAATGAGCCACACCCATATAGGCCAAGTAATATAATATAATCAAAAAGTTTTTTCTTTAGATTTATTTAGTATAATTGAAAGCTTCTTTATAAAGATTTATATAATAATTGAAAGCTTTTCTATATAAGGATTTATATAATATAATATATACATGAGTGTCATTGTTATAAAGATTATGATGTATTTAATATTATAGAAAGGCGTTTTTATAAAGACTTATTTGATAGATATTTTAGAGCTATTGATATAAGGATTTATTTTATATATACTAGAGAGTCATTGTTATAAAGAATTATTTAACGACTAAGAACTAATTTTAAAATCACACATATGGAATTGAAACAGTTTAAATTTTGAATTAATATTTATTTATAAATATATTAATATTAATTTTTTTATAAATATTTGTATTTAAATTTATAAATAATGTCACTACCACTTTTTGAAAAAAAATAGCGCCACTTTATAAGAGTCTATTTATTTTTATTTTTAAACCTTTGTATCCCATGTTTATAGGTTTACTCTTGTTTTCCATTTAAGTTATTGGAAGGAATGGAGTACTACAGTGCATATTCCTCTACCCAATCAATTAGTATAGTTAGTATTTTTCTTTGTATCCCATGTTTATAAGTTTACTTTTGTTTTTCATTTAAGTTACTGGAAGGAATGGAGTACTGCATATTCCTCTACTCAATCAAATCAATTAGTATAATTGAGTACTTTTTTTTAGTATTGTTAGTTCATAAATTCCAATTTTCTTTTATGGATGCCTAAACAAATTTGTGAGTTATGTATCTATGGGTCACAAAATAGGCATAGACAACCTTTAAATAATGTTTTACCTAATTGGATCGATGCTCTTTCCCTTGTTCCACATTGTATATCGCTACATTTTCATGACATTTATATAAGTTGAAATTATAAGAAGTATTTTAGAATTACAAGTTGCAATCTTATACCTACTTCATTGTTGCTATCCAATGAATCATGGTCAAGCGAAAAACTATGGAACAAAGCATTGTGTAACCATTTGTTTCATTAAAGACCCTACATTTCCAGGTTTAATTGAGATACTTTACTAGTCTAAATATTTAGGATATCATACATAATATCTACATGAAATGAAAATGTATTTTTCATATATAATTGGAGGGCCAATATAATAAATATCAATATATGCAATGATATGAACATGGCATAGAAAAGATGTTGATAATATTGCATTAAATGTATAATCAATGATAAATAACTAATTCTTTACATCAACTTCAGGACGAAGTTTTCTAAAGAGGGGAACGGTGTAATGTTTCATTTATGACTAAACTTAAACGATGTAATGTCTCATTTATGACTAGACTTAAACGATCAATGTAGTTTATTGAAAATTACATTGGATGTAATCCTCCTTGAGCTTTAATATGCTTTGGATATATATGAGCTATTTTCTCTTTCTCGAAGATGTAATTCTCGTACTTCATTAATGTTTTGGTGTAAAATTATTGGAGATAACACTTAAGATTCATAAGCTATTTTTGGTCCTCAAAGAAAGCATTGACTATTCTGAAAGTGTCAAAGGTGGGCTATGGTACAAGTGAATAATGACCAACAATTTGGCAAAAAAAAGTTTATTTCATCAGTAGATCTTTACTTGTTCAAGAACTTTGAGATGAAGTTTCATACAGTGGGGATGTATGTAGTACCTCATTTTCTTGTATATTTTGATTATGTTTAGACATTTGGATTATGATATTTGCTTAGACATTCTGATTATGTTATGTTATTATTTGAGGGTAATTGATCTCAAGTAACTTAGATGGATATTGTGCGTCTTGATGTTAAAAATTAATACAATTATGATGCATGAAGATCACAAGTAATTTTGCTTATGTTAGAAATAAATGATCATAATGAATTTATGTATGGTTACTAACCGTTAGCAAGATGATGCATGAAAATGATAATGAGAATATGTATATGTATATGTATATGTATATATATATATATGTGTGTGTGTGTGTGTGTGTGTGTGTGTGTGTGTGTGTGTGTNTGTATATGTATATGTATATGTATGTATGTATGTATGTGTATGTATATGTATATGTATATGTATATGTATATATGATTGTCAGATGCTTTGACAAGTTCTTATAAGTGTGACAGAAAAGCACAAGTGTGAAGTAACACAAGGTGGTGTAAATGTCGCATGAGCTCTAAATTGAGCTCGAATATGGTATCAGGTGATACAATGTGATAATTGATATTTGATTATTTTGCATGAGTTTTTTTATGCAAGTGGATTGCATGTGTGCGGGTACATGATTGATAATATAATGGGACTTAATGGGAAAAGAAAGCATAGGATTTTACTCAACAAAATTCTTTCTAGAAATCCCACCATCATATGATGCAATAAACTAAGTGTTAAAGTGAGCTGATAAACAAGACAATAAATAAGTTTTGGCAAGGATTTCAAGAAGTAGTAGTAGATGCACAAGGAACTGTAGGAGGAATAATTATTCTATGGAATTTGAGGAGACCATCTTAGAAATTTTTTTCTCTACCCCAATATCTCTTTCAACCAACTTTCGTCTAACTGGAACCACAACAACGAGATTCCCCATTAATGTCTATGGAACCCATACAATAGAAACTAAAGCACAATTCCTCAATTCTATCAAAGGATTAAATGGGCTCATTAAGGATCAACATTGGAATATATGTGGAGACTTCAACATTATAACCTTGTTATTAAAGAAAAAGGAAGGAATAATAACATTGGAATCAAACAATATTTCTTTCAAGGAAATGATTCAAACTTTGAAACTAGTAGACATGGAGGCAAGACACCAAATTCACACTTTGAATAATAGACAAGGAGGAACCCATCAAGTCACCTCCATATTGAAAATATTTCTAATCTCTAATAATCTAGTGAATCTAGGCATCAATATAGAAACCTCTATTTTACCTTGGGCTAGGTCAAATCACAATCTAGTTTGTTTAGCAACATATTTAAGAGAATGCACACCAAATAGGCCCTTCAAGTTAAAGAAGTAATGGTTAGAGCACCCAAACTTCAAAATAATATTTCCTTTTGGTGGATGGAGGAAGATGTAAATAAAAGAACTATGATGTTGAAATTCCAGTAGCATTTGACAAAACTGAAGTCCAAACTAAACTAAAGCATTAGAACATAAAGGTATTTGAAACATCTTCTAGGGAAAAAATGAGATAGAAAATAGAATGGAACATATTCAATAAAGAATGGTTATCGAATGCATGGAACATTCTCTGTTCAAAGAAGAATCCACCCTTCATGCAAAATTAGATGAGCGCAATAGACATGAGGAAATCCTATGGAAACGAAAATCTAGAGTCAAATGGTTAAAGAAAGGGGAGAGATTTTCCAAATTCTTCCATTAGTGAATTATCCAACATTGCCACCATAACCAAATTATATCTTTTTGAGATGGTCAACACAAAAAGACGGTAAAATATGACTATATTGAGACAAAACTTGATTCGTTTTATCAAACTTACTCACGGAACCACGCGGTGACCAAATGTAAGCCATTAATGAAATAGGTCAGCACATTCCAATCTTTGTTAACTCTTATCTTAATGATAATCTAATGCAAGAAATAACCATTGAGGAGGTAGAATAAGTGGTCATGGGAATTCAATCAGGGAAACCCCGTAGACCAAGTGGATTCACTATTGACTTCTTCTATTCAAGTTTGTCTATTATTAAAATGGATGTTTAACAATGACTTTTAGAAGTTCTCCCTACTCTCAACTCCACCTTCTTCACCGCGATCCCCAAATAAGATAATGTTAATAATCCCAGTATGTTTTTCCCATATTCTCTCTACAATATCATTTATAAAATACTCACCAAGGTCATAGCCAATTGGTTGAAACCCCTTCTACCCAATCTCATATCTCTAGAGTAAACCGGATATGTGGAAGGAAGTCAAAAATTGGATGGAATCATCATAGAGCATGAATTTATTCTTTCACTCAAAACTTACAAAATTATATGCATATTGTTAAAGCTAGATGTGTCTAAACAATTTGACAAAATCAGTTTGAAATATATGAATCATATCCCGCTTGCATTTGGATGTCTAGCAGATGGACAAATTGGATTTTGTCTCTAACTTCATAAACCATTTTGTCCATTCTATTAAATAGTCCCAATTCAACTACATTCTCCCCATCATGATACATATGCCAAGGGGAACGCCTTTCCCTTCTTTTCATTATAAAGGAAAATGGGTTGGGGAGGACTATCAAAGATGCAACTCTAGAGGGAAAGATGAAAATACTTTGTTTGCATGGTAATGGTAATGAACTAGTCTCTTCGCATTTGTAATTTTTGGATGACACTATGCTCATGGGTGTTTTCCCAAGAACACTAGATAAATCCATTATGAATATTTTTCAATTATTCATGGAGGCTTCAGACACCTTAATAAACCTTGGTAAATCCCATGATTTTCTCATTAACACATATCTCGTCATCTAGTATAATATTTCAAGAATACTTAGAATTCACAGGAGAACCTTTCTTTCCAAATAGTTAGAAGTTTCTATAATTGAAATGCCCTTTGAAATAACTCCTAGGAAGAGCTCCTATCCAAGATGAAGAAGAGATTCTAAAGATGGAATTTTCAATCTCCTAGCTTGGTTGATCACCTTACCCTTATTAAATTATCTATGCAATCCATGTCTCATCGTCTCTTCTCACTCTTAGATGCCAAGTATATCCTTAAAGTAATTTATAATATGCAGAGAACCTTCCTATTGGGAGGCACTAAATCTAAATATAATTGAGCTAATGTAGCATGAGATAAAGTATACCTCCTCGAGTCAATGGATGGGATTGGGAATAAGAGATCTCGATAAATAAAGCTCATCATTGCAAGCCAACACATGGTGGAGATGGCTTCACAATAGGGAGGTTAGTTGGAGCAAATTATGGAAACAAAAATATGCTCCAGACATAGACGAACAATATTTAATTAATGGCATGGAAAAATAATGGATCTCTCTTTTGGAACTAAACCTAGAATAATCAAGATTTAATCTAAAATCATTGATTTTGGGAAATTAGGGATGAGCAATCAACCCATTTTTGGGATGATGATTGGCAGTAGGTACCCAAATTATGTGGTCATCCCATGCCAAAGAAATTATAAAATATTCTAAATGAGAAAAACATAATCAAGGTAAATCATTATTTGGAATTCACTAATTCAGAATCTCAGTGGAGAGCTTGGCTCCCAAAATCATAATGAAAACTAAAAAATGAGCACTAGATCTGGGAGGATTTTTTGTTTAAATTGCATAAAAGAAGAATCAAAATTAGAATAGGCCCAAACAAAATCCAATGGGGTTACAAAGAATTTGGTTGCTTTAACTTAAAGGAAGTGTATTCCATCATTGTCGGGCACTCTAAGGAAACCTAGGACAAGGTTTAGGAGAAAATATGGAAACAAAATATGTGGCCAAAATTCTCCACCTTCTTATGGCTGGTAGTTCAGAAAAAATATTAACATGGGATCAACTCATCTGAAAGGGATTCAAGGGCCCTTCTCTTTGTTACGCCTTCCAAGAAGTAGAGGAATCTATGGAACATTTTTTGAATTAGTGTACTTTCATTGAATCCCTATGGAATAAAGGTACCACCCTCTTCTAATAGACTGACATAGATAGAAATAACATTAGATCAACCTTGGAGCATTAGTGAAAGGTGGATTTCAAAAACCCTATTCTAAATCAAGTTTGGAATCTTCTCCTAGGATTTATTCTATGAGAAATTTGGAAAGAATTCAATAGAAGGATATTCAAAGATTCAACACTAACCAACCACCAACTTTGGCATTGGATCAAACATGATATTTTGGATATGGTCCAAGTTTCCCAATGGACAGATGAGGACTATAAGTGTTAAGAAAAGGAAAGACTCATAATTCATAATTAGGATCTCAAATTCACCAGCTCAATCCATAGAGTTATTCCCAAGCAACCCACAACCTCAATTCTGGATAAGTGGTATCTTCCCCAGCTAGCTTGAAGAAATTAAAATTTTGATGGAGCGTCAAAAGGAAACCCTGGTCTGATAGGATTTGGAGGTGTCATCTGCAATGGAAAGGTGGAAATAGTTTGGAGCTATATGTGATGTTTGGGCAATGAGAGCAATAATGTAGTAGATATTTATGCTCTAGAGTATGGGCTCCAAATTGTTGCTTGACAAAGATTTCATAACATAAAGGCAAAAGGTGTTTCTTAATTAATTATCTAAATGATAACAAAACTTCATAATGTAACTTCCATAATAAAAATATCTAAGAAATTGAGGTTGGTCATGGGACTAGAGTAGTTAGCATGATACATATCTCAAATTCCTTCACTAATCCCCTTCCAAGTCTGAAAAAAAAAACCCATAAAGTGGTGGATTTCCTAGACAAATGAAGGTTTTTCTCATGATCACGATGATTTGGACAACGAGTGGAGTCTAAGCCTAAACTCTACCTTAACTAATGAATTCTTAAACCTCTCTAAGAAGGACTGCAATTCCCCAGATGGGGTGCAGGGATGATTTTAAGAACCCCCCCTAGATTTATTTGTATAAAAAATGGGCGAATCTCTCCAATATATAGGAAACTTTGAAGGCAATTTTATCAATAATATAATATGTATGTATAAAAAATTAGGCGAATCTTTCATTTTATTATATAATGTTGTAAAATTTTGGCAAATCTTTCATTTTATTATATAATGTTGTAAAATCTTGGTGAATCTTTCATTTTATTATATAATGTTGTAAAAACTTGGTGAATATTAAACTTCATTATAAAAAAATGTAAAATCTGGCGAATCTTTCACTGATTTATAGAAAATTGTCAAAATAAAAGAACAACAACATTATTCAAATAACATGAATCACATCATCAACAACAAAACATGTAGACTCACAAGTCACAACAGGAAGGTGTCAGTGAAACACAACTGCACTGACTAGATTCAAGGTAAGTGGGGACTCCACTTGTTATCTTGTCCCTTAATGGTCCAACGGACATGTGGGGACTTGAATCTTGACAAACTGATAAACTCATAGAATCATACATTATGCTCGATCTTGGCCTCCACTAGCCAATTATGGTCATGGAGGCTAATAAAATTATGCATTGTAATTATGCCAATTGATTATTGCATTAGATGAATGTTGGTCTTGTGCTAATCGGTATCCTACGATCAATGCATAGGAACCTAGTGCATAGACCATTTTTCTCTTCACTTAGATACATAGAGCTCGTTTATTTTTTTGAATAACGATAAGTATTTACAAAGAAAATATACAGTCAGCGTAAAAGAATTGAAAAATTGAAGACAATTAATTCATGCAACTAAAAGTTAATAAAAGAATCTTTTATCAAACCCTAAAACCAACCTTGATTCAAGCTACAACAAAGGGTTAAATCAAGCATCGAATGAGAACTAGAATCATTCAAAGGAATTAACACAATATTTAACCACAATACACACAAACTTCAAAAATCGACAAAATGCTTCAAACAAAAGCAATAAACAAACCATAAAAATCTGTAAGATATTCATGCTAAACACCAACATGGTTTCATGTACTTGAATGAGCCCATTCTTTCTTAGCAAAAGTGTTGTCAAATTAGTTATTTATCATTTAATGTTAGGAAACTATCTATGTGAAGAGATAGCTCCTTGGCCTAGCTTTCTCAAATTCCAACGTCATTTCCTATCACATACAATAAAAAGACAATGTAAGAGATAAATATCAACCCATCAATCTTAAAATAAGCTACATGAAGGTACTGTCGCTCAAATCATCAATGTTACAACAAAAAAGTATAATGTAGAATCTATTTTTACCTAAAACATAACCTCAAATTCATATACATTGATCACCATTGACCAACAAGGGTACATGGAACACCTAGACCAAAATAAGACTCAAGAAGATTAATACTATTAGGCTTCAGAACATGGTTCTCTTGCAAGTAAAATTTAGTCATCCAAGTCTTTCCTTGAGTATTATTTTAGTAATACTCAAGCCTACCATTGACCTTCTTCTGTTCAAATTTAAATTCAGATATTTTGTGTAGATCCCATTATAAATGACTCTCCCCATGAGGATCACCTCATCATATTTCTCATGTAAATCCAAAGTCGAAAAGAAATACCTTCAATTCTGTCTCCAATCTGTCCAAAATGATATCTTCACTGCAATTAATGCATCAACTCTCCCATCTACTATTGTATTGTTGTTCAATAAACTAAGGCATGCCAAAGTACTATGGTATTCACATTACCAAGTTTCTGACTGATTTGACTTTAAAAGATGCACCAAACAATATCCTTCAACTAGACCTACTTTTGAGAAGAACTAACAGCTGCCCTTAATTAGCACACAGGTTATCCTCAAGAATGTTGTTTCACTAATCAAAGAAGTCTTCAAAGAGTCCTTCAATATGCTACCAACAATCAAAACAGTTCCAAATCATGCTACAAAACTTAGCGAATAAGTTCATAATTTCTACTTAATTTTTAAAGTGCTTCCTTTAATCTCAAATAATATAATTAGTATTACAGATGACCTCTTCACAGAACTCGATGGGTGAACCATCAAAATATTCTAGAACGAGCACCTAGCCCCAATCACTTATTCATATGCTTTTACTTTCAAGTAATTGTACCTCAGTGGGTGTCCTTGGAAGTTTCCACCTCCACTGTTGAACCACAACTCCATCAGTTAGTCTTATTCTAGTCTGAATATTAACTAGTTTGAATATTAACAAAAAAATGGACAAGAATGGTCTTATTATTCCCTGAAATTCCTAATTAAGTTCTTCAATTTTCCAAATTCTTTTTCGATATGTTAAACCATTAATTTTGAAGAAAAATAACCCTACAACAACATCACAAATCCCAAATTACCCTTAAATCCATAATTATGTGAGGGCCATAACAATCCACTTCACAGCCAATGCAATCCTTTCTGCATGAATACAAGTCACCCCAAGACCTTCCTTTTCTCTACCAATGTTGCAAATGTCCAAGGAAACTGGTGGTAGGCCTTGTTCCCCAAGTAAAAATTGTTAGAATACATTGTATAATTTAGCCTCTCTGAAAAGGAAAACAAAAAAAGTACTACTGAATGAATAGTGATCATAGGAGCAACTAACATAGTTATTAGTGATCATAGGAGTCAAGTTTGGTTATTCCTCAAGTTTGGAAAATATAAATTTTCAAAAATCGATCAAGTAACCTTTCTATTTACAATATGTTTCTTAAAGAAGGAGTTTTCCTATATACCTTAAAATCATCAAAATTTCATTCAACTGAAATTGTATCAATTGATAGAGAATTTAAAGTTTGAACAATCCATACATATGACAGGTTGTTGTAGTGGCCCCGAATGTACCAGCCACATATGAAATGCACTTTGGAGTACCAATGGTAGGGGCAGTGCTCAACACTCTAAATATTAGACATGGTGCACACACAATGTATCTCATTTTGAATCATTCAGAAGCCAAGGTGGCGTTTGTGGATAACCAATTCTTGGAAGTTACAATGGCAGCAGTCAGGAACCTTTCTCAGGTGACATAGGAATTACTATTAATTATTGTGATCCATGAACTAGACAAATCTAGAGAATAGTTTTTAAATGAAGATCATAAATATTTTCTTGATTATGAAAAGCTTTTGATAAGTGGAGATCCAAATTTTGAGACTCGCTGGCCTGAAGATGAATGGGAAGTTATCTCATTAAACTACACATCAGGAACCACGTCCAGTCCTAAAGGTGTTGTGTACAGTCATAGAGGTGCCTATCTCATAACAATTGCTATTATTTTAGCATGGGAAATGAAGTCTAAGCATGTTTACTTATGGACAACACCCATGTTTCATTGTAACGGTTGGGGATTTTCATGGGACATGGCTGCACAAGGTGGCACTAGTATTTGCTGCAGAAGTGTAAATGTAAAAGACATATTTGATGCCATTCTTGAGCACAAAGTCACCCACTTATGTGCAATTCCAACAGTTTTAAGTATCATTGCAAATGCACCCCCTCATGAAATAAGACCACTTCGTCACACCATAGATGCTAAACACACTTGCTACTTTTTCACCCTCAAATATGAGTTATGTACTCAAGTAAATAAAGCACCACATGGTTGACAATCTATGTATAGAAAAGCACCATAGCACATCAACTGACCGCTTCAGTCTAAGGAGAGCCCAGGTTTTCAATATTTCCACTCCTTATTAACTATAAGCCATCAGTTTTATGAAGGGATTAAGATCTTGCTACGGGGTGTTTTGCATCGGAATCCACACACACTGTTGCATTCTCCAAGCTCTGCACTACAGTTCTTCATTTATTGTTTTCAAACAAACTTAAAAGAAGGTGACTAAGGTCCAAAGGACATGCAAATTTCTACATGGAGTACCATACTACAAACCATAGTTTCACGCACATAGTCATTACTGAGGAGGTTCACAAATAGTAGATATCAAAACGAGGTGTGTTTCTTAGTCTGTAAGGAAGAAATGTTACAATCCTTATGATGGGATTTTAAAGGAGGTGTGCTCCCAGATCTGTGTAGTAGATGCTATGATCTAACTCAAACATCACTGGCCTTGTTACTTCATTTTCAGATTGGAAATTGCATCATGCATTGCCAACAAACTTATCATGCATTTTTCTATCAACAATCATTTTACACCCAACCTCTTTAGCATTAATAAATCTATTAACAATCATTTTGCACCCAACCTCATGGAGAAGCAAATACTTGTCTTCCTTCAAATCTTGCTTGCAAGACTAGATATCTCTGTCATCGGCAAGAGAGACAATGGTAGAGCCATCAACTTGAGGAATCAAATCGGCTTTCTTAAGATTCTCAAGTGTATTCAACATGAATTGACACTAATCCTTTATTTTTTCACACTCCAATGTTGGAGACTCACCAACAGACCCTAAATGCATTTCCTTCTGCTGTAGAGCAAGTAAGAAGGGAAGAGGAAGAATAGGACCCTATAAAAGTTGGGCACCATTTTGTTCAAAAAAATGATGCTCTCTTTTAATTTATAAGTTTTGAAAATGAAAAAGTGGCGTTCGTACATAATCAGTAGGAAAAATCTGAAGAAACTCTGTAGCGGGGTTCCCTTTTGATGAACAAATATTTAAATATGTTGCAACAACCAACTCCAAAAGCATCAACTCTTGAATAGTGGAACTTTTTCAACCATCACAAACAGGAATGATGATCATTCTTCTACAAAGAAGGTCCAAAAGGTACTTTCAAGGAAACTATCAACAACAGACACAGTGAATGCATTTGCAAACAAATAGAAGCCAACTTTAGTGACTCAATAAATGGTCACTTAAACTCATCCCCAAATCAATTTGCAAAGAGAAATTAAACTCCGAAAGTAATGCCCACAAGAACAACAATTTACCATCATCAAAGAAATTTTCTAAGTTAAAACTTAAATTTGAAAATACATGCCCATAGAAGCTTCAATACTGTGTATTCCATTTATAGAGTTGTACTCCATTGCCCACAATCACCACAGAGATTTTGAAAAGGAAGAAATCTAAATCCAAACCCTTAGCATGTTGTCAAATACCTTAGCTGGAAATCCAATTGCAACTTGCAAGTTGCATATTTAAGATAAAGAAATTGGGATATATATGGTTAAGTTTTCTATCAAACAGTAGGCCAACAACCCAGAAAAAATCAACACAAACAAATTCTGCCATTAAAGGATTCTGCTTATGTGGAGTAAGATCGTTGGCTCTATTTGAGCATGTTATAGACTGCCACAGCTTATACAAAATCATGCCCAATGAGATAGCAACCACCATAGATAGGTAGAGGACGACATAGTTGGAGATGCCATCCTCTGGTGAGGTCTCCATCATTTCAGTATGGTGGCTTACTAACATCCATTGATGAGCTTAACTTTTCAGTTAGTTAAGACAAGGCAAATTACATATTAAATTAACATAGTCAATACCCATCAATTAAATTCGTGGTATAAGCAGAAATCACACAACCAAGAGGGAGAAGAGATTTCGTTGAGTTATAATGCCATCAAAAGAAGTTGATGCCATCGATATAATCCTAGTGGTTGTTTATTGAAACATGTAGTGAAAGCTGGGCATGAATTTTGCATTCCATGGTCAATACATACCTCATGTATCAATAATATACTAATCTCAAGCTACAACAATATACATCTATATTTTGTTTGAGTCACAAATAGTAGTTAACAACTCTAATACCTGTTTTCAGTATTCACAAACAGAAATTTACCCGTTACCATAAATTACAATAGCAAACTGATTCTGCATCAATTCACCTACTAAATGTCTTCACAATTGCCATAAACAGAGTTTGCCTTTTCTAAGTAGATTATATGCCCAACTCTACCAGCAATCATGGTTTCAACAAGAGTAGATTTGTAAGAAAATAAATTCCTCGCAATCACACTGGTTTAGAAAACTAAAAATCCACCAATTAAGCATGGAAGTATGATTTCATATAACAAACATATTGAGACTAACATTTCTAATTTGTTGCCATAACTCCAGAAAATACAACAGAGTAACTCAATCCAGAATATCATAAAAGACAGGATATAGTGATAGGTCTCATCCCTAGTCCTCTTTTACCAAGATTTTAGAGTTGTAATTCGCCAGCTCTTTCAATCACCAAGTTTATGGCCATTTTTATTTTAGCAGAGGTAAAATAAATCCCATAGCCATTCATACCAGCAAAGCTTCCACTTAGCAACCATAGATACACATGGCATTTTCAACAGTCTGTCATATTAGTTCATTAACAACTTATCAAAAAACTTACGAAAATCAGTTTGATATACAAGAAAATATAATAGATTATACCTGCACTTGGTCAACTAGCCCCATTGGATGAATTGCTATATCCAACTCCTTCCCTGGACAACTCTTAAATTACCATCCAATTTCCACCCAACCTTGCCCATGAAATTATTCTTTCCTTAGGACCCCCAAACTGTGTGGAAGCACAATCAAAGGCTCAACAGAAGAAAAAAAACAGGGATATGTACAAGTAGTGGGGTGACCAGTTACTAATATGTCAGATGGATCCTTTTTGACAAAGGGAATATTCAGCCATGTAGCAACCTGTAGGTTATCCCACTTAGCACTATGCAAATCACAATGCAGTTCAGAGTCTTCAGACTAAGGGTTCTTGAAAAATAGGTAGCATTGAAATACTAGTTCAGGCAACTTTCCTAGTCAGCTAATTCCCAACAAAGACCATAGCCCATTTTCATGGTTCAACTAGGCTTGGAAGTTCAATTCCTTTGTCTGTGAAGCATGTCAGCTCCCACAACAGAGCAATCATATGCCCTCAGCTCCTGAATGAGAACCATGAGGAAAGCATGCTCCCACAACAAAAGTTCTTAGAGAAGGCATGTTACCTCAACTCCTTTCCGATATATCCCATGTTCTGAACTATGGGCATGATACCTCCACTCATTTCGTCATATTAGAGCCACAGCCGTGATTGGTTTCACATGCAGGCAGGGATGATTTTAAGAACCCCCCTAGAAAAAATGTAGAAGTCTTTGTGTATCAACTCTTAGGTTGGGGATTTTAAAAGCATCGTGTACACGTATATTGACTTATAGTGAAGTATATGATGCATTTTCAACAAAACAAATTGAAAAAAAAACCTATAAATTCTCATGGCTTAATATCATATTTTCACAAAGAAATCAAACAAAAATTGGAAAATTTTCAACAATTCCTATGGCTTTATATCATATTTTGAAGAAATTGAAAGATCTAGGGATTAACCACTAGGAATCAGTGTTTCCCTTGCCACACATTAAGTAGTTGACAGGGGAACTCTCAAAGACACGGAGCTTCTTGTTTCTACCTCGTGGCAACTGGTAAATGGATGAAAGAAACGACCAATGAAGACAGAGGCGGGAGGATAGGGCAGGGCAGAGCAGACGGTAAGAGTAAGAGAGGGTCTGACCTCCCCAATTATGTTTTTTACTTGCCAAGTCGAAGAAGTTCAGTGCATAAGTCAATTTCGGCACTATGGACATTGAAGAACTCATAGCAAGGGATATGGCTTCCATGCCCAACAAGAAGAGGAAGAGAAAGCAGTCGCCGCTGCACCCACTCTCATCTTGGAAATTTATTTCCACAAATAATTTGTTCGACAGAAATGGGACACAACTACAAGTTTCTAGTGCACAATCAGTTCCATTATGTGTCTGTAAGGAAAATGATGTCTTCTTATCCAGTTTACAAGATCTACATCCTGCTATTAGATCTCCTGCAGCAGAAGAGAAAGATGATAACCTTGTGATTAGATTCTCTGATGGAGATAGTGACAGTGAGGGGGTGAAGAACAGAGCTGGAGAGTGGATCAAAGTGAGAAATATGGAACATCAAGGGAAAATACAAGTCGGATGAATCCAATCACTTGCAGCTTCTTCACAGATGGCTACATCAACATCGCAACAACCCCAGGGATGCTAAAGCAAATGGCTATGGTGCAGAAGCAGTTAGCTGCATTTCGTACAACCATGTCACGTGCAGTGCAAGTCTGTGGGGCGACTTCTATGGGGTCTGGAGAGGTTCCACCTCGGCAATCATCCTGTAATAAAAATCCTATTGTTGGCCACAATGGTTCAATTGGCCAGAAACATGCTTTCAATCCTGGCTCATCTGTAACTAAACCTAGTGGCACTGACTTGGAGAACTTGAGAAAGCAAATTGAAACAAAAGAGAATGAATTGAAGCTCCAGAGGCATAGTCAATTAGGAAAGGGACAAGATACAAGATCAATTCCAAGTGGAACATTCCATACAGCTGGTATTGCAGATTCAACAACTATAAGTAGCAGGAGGCAAAATTCTGTCAGTCCAACATTTTCTAAGTTAACAGAAGGTGCACCTGTTAAAGAAATTAATAAAGACTAGCAAAATTTTGTGTGATGGTTTGAGACTAGCAAAATTTCGTGTTGATTCAGCTTCAACGTTCTACTATAAACCAGAAAAGAAATAATTTAAAGAAGATTCAAGAAACTAACCTATAAAAAGCCTGTGGATATAAGAAACCTTGTGAAATTTCTTTCCACAAATCCACTCAGCCACTGCAAAGACCGATTTGCAATATAAATCAAGCTTGGTGTTGAGCCTGACTGTTGCACCATTATATAGGTAAAAAACATCCTCACTTGACTAAATTTATCCATGTTTTGCTCAAATATGGACCAAATCCAGTAAAAAAACTTCCCCAATTGATTAAATCTCCACATTTTTCTCAAACAATTGTCCACAAATCCAAATACAGGACAAACTATGTCCAATTTACCCCAATCGAGGTCGAAGTAAGACCAGTTTACCGAAATATTTATAAATCCCGGCAAAATACCAAATTTTTAATTGTATTATCCATAAATCTTGGGCAAAATACCAATTTTTCAACCTATTATCCATAAATCCAGCGAACCATCTTCATTTCTCCTCCCAATCGAAAAAAATCGTGCGAATTTGGGCAAATATCTCCTCCCAATCGAAAAAATTCAGGCAAATGTGGGAAAAAATCAGTATTTTCATGGGCTAATATTCATTTTCTAGTTTTTCCCTCTTTCGGGATGAATGTGATTTACCTTGGGGCAACTATATATAAAATAAACAATGGGCGAATTTATTAAATAAAATAAAAACATTTTAATATAAAAATTTGCCCACTTTTTTTGGGTAACCCTTAAAATTTGCCATTGGGCTAAAATTCGCCCTTAAAATCATCCCTCATTCGGGTGTTAACGAAGGATCATGTGATAGCCTAAGGTTCGAGGCACAATCATGATCACACGAGCTGACATAAGGATGAGGTGTGTGTGGCCACAAGTGGCGGGGAAGGATGACGATAGGCATGCTTTTCTTAATGCCTCATATCATGGAAGAAACCGATAATAATGGAGCCTAGGCCAAGATTGGTATGAAATACCTCTCCATAATAATGTTAACAGTGATGCATTTAGGGTTGATGACTAGGAAAATGGCGTTTGGGAATAACATAAGAATGGATAGATGATCCTTAGATATTGTTTATTAGGGGCATCATAGCAAGAACAGGAAGGAAGGAGATCTTAGGTTTCCGTTTTATCCATGTTTGATTATTGATACTTGCATAGATAACCTACTCCTCGGTAGCCTCAACCTATGTTGGTTTTTCTTCCCTTTATTTGTTAATTACTCTAAATATTTTTTCTGGTTTGCATTTATCAAGCTCAACCCTCACTTATTCAATTTTTGAGCTGGTTTATTTCTCGCTTTGATGATTCTAAGGGATCCTCCTAGTATGGTCGTGCATCTGATGTGGTGGTATCTCTACCTAGTTTGGTCTTCTTGTTTGGTTTCCTAGTCTTGTATTATCTAGACTGTCTCCCTCCCAATCATGAGAGCTTGTTCTTTTGCTCTATGTTAAGTATGGAAAGAAGAGATAGAGGAAGTCATGGATGATGAGGCGCCAAGATACTCTCTCATTCCCGAGTTAGGAATAAAGCAAAGGAAGCAATGGAGGTATACGAGAGGCAAATCCTAGAGCACATTCAATGTAAAATATCATAGGTAGAGGAAGACGTAAAAATGGAAAGGGGTCTTCTACATTACGATGAGATCGGGAGAGAAATAAGTAATTGGGTCCCTAATGTACCTAATGCACTCATGACACCAAATTAATACTTTCATACATTCACTCTATACTAGAAAATGAAGGCCTTAATGGGAAATACATTACTAGAGAAACATGAAACTCACAATGAGATCTTCATATAGTTGGATGATCTCCAGGCCTAGCTCAAGAAACAAGATGCTAAACTTGATATTATTTCCAAAGCTTCTTGCGGCATAATATATTTTGTCGGTGAGACTCTTGCTTTAGCTTATAGCCACAAGTTTCCTCTCATTTTAATTTTTGATGATGAACATCCAACTTAGTTTTTCTTATGTTAGCTTTTCTTTGGTTTTCATAACTAGCTAAAACTATAAATATCTATAATTCTATAGATATCCTTGGCCTACTAATAGACAATGGATCAAATAATATCGTTATTGCGGTTCTAAATATATTCAAGATGACAAACTCTTGTTTTATATTGGTCTAGTTTCCCATGCGGCATACCAACATTCTATATTTTTCTTCGTTTTACTATAAATTTTACTTGATTACCAAAAAAATCATGTTGGAGGTCTTGGCATGTATATTTAAAGACCTTGGGAAACCCCTTAAGTAGAAAAGTGACCAAAGGGGTTGGAGGTAGGTGTTAGTAAAAATAATTTTTCATTTTCCTTTGCGGACTTAAGTTCATCCTTTGTGGTTGTGTGTTCTTGTCATCCTAAGAAACCTGTAGTTAATACATGTTGCATCCCTAGTTTACAAATAAGGAGTTGATAATAGAGAGGTACAACCTCCACCTTTCCCTATGGTACACATGTAACATCTCCTTTGTATAATATTTACCCATATGTAGGCTAAGCGGGAAAATTTATCCTCTATTCCTAGACCCATAAATAACACACATCAAACAACATTGTCCAATAAACAAATCATAACCACATGTTTTTGACATAGAATTTAAGTTGTGACCTCTAGTCTCGTGACCTCAACTTGGGTCCATATAACTTAACTCACTCTGGAGTCCATGTTCCTATAGATCATGCATTGTTGGAGGGACCCTTCAGGCCCTTAATTTTCATCACATTAATGCAATGGATTATTGTATGTTATACTAAATGAAGGAGTAGCTGGAGCAGGTGTAACTGCTCCAACCATACCAGCTATATATAAATACTTATCAACTACATGAATATAATCGGATTAGATGTATTTTCCCACATTCTATGTTGATATCCCTGTGTATTTCATTCTCTGCTTGATTGCATGTGTTCTTGGCTAACACAACAATGGAGTCGTTGCCGCTTTCATGCGATCTGGGTGACAGCAGCAATGCCTTGGAAGGTGGCTCAAACTTGCAAGAAAACATGAGGAGTCAGAATCCCTAAGTAACGAACTTTTGAAAATAAACAGAAATGAGTATTATTCCTTCCAACAAATATTGACCAAGGTTTAACCAACTATGACCATAGATGGGTGCTGGCTGCAATAAAAAGAAAGCTGACTACGACCTGTTGGAAACTGAGTGAAGAAATTCTTCATTCCTACATCGAGTGCCCAAGTCGCCTAAGCCCGAGAGGTTTGACCGTCCAAGACTAGTCTGATTATTTCATCCAACTAAAATCAATATATTATACTTCAACTTGGTTCGTCGGCTATCAGAAACCCGTAGACTAATGTCACCGACCGAGTGACTAAAGTAATGTCCATCGACCTCATATTCGCGTCACTTTTTTTGGTTGGTAAAGTTCTATTTGTTGCGTCAACTTTTTTTGGGTTGGTAAAGTTCTATTTGTTAAACGACCATTTCTTTTGACTGATTGAGATAATATATGGCAAAATTGTTTAAACAAATTGATATTTGATATGTACATCTTATATATTAATAAAAATATAATTTACATAAATAAAAATATAATAGATATGATATATACATAAAAATTATTGTAACAATGCAAATATAAGTATTTTTTAATATAATCAAAATTGTATTTTTATATGTTTATATTTGTATAAATTTTAAGTTATTAAAATTAAGTAAAATTATAATTAACCTAAATCCATTTTGAATAACAAAAATTTTATATTTAAAAACATTAGATCTATGTTGATTTTAATATAATTTTTTTTATTTATACATTATTTATTATGCAGTCATTTATACAAAGTTTATCAGCAAGGAGCTCTAGAAGATCAACAAGTATACCTGGTCCATTCAATAGCGACTAGGACTCACGAACCTAAACCTCCTCTATAGTCCTCAGCATTACAAACCAAGCCACTCACAACCAAGGATATCCCCTGTCGTCCATTCAACGAGGTTTTCTGATGTACCATAATCCAAGATATTATATAAATTTGAATTCAAACTCTTATTTTAAGGAGAATGGTGTATTTTTCCACTTGTCCAATAAATAAGCATAAGGGTGCTGATAGAGGAGTCTAATATATGCATCGATAACTTAACGTCATGTAGGATTATCTCATTAGGGGATTATCCAATATTTTTCCAAGCTTTACATATGTAGTGGATATATGACCAGAATACCAAAAGCACTAATATATATATGCTTTTGGATACTCTTAGGGGAATGTGATAATCAATTTTTCAATAGAAAATCATATTTCAATCATAATTGGAATATGATAGGGAAATAAGGTCATAATGTTCACATTATTTAAGAGAGAGAAAATTAAAGCTAGTAAAATTTATTAAGAGTTATTTTATCATTTTCATATTTTTTTTGACAAGATTTTTAAATATTAGATATTTAAAAGAAGTTTTTATTCAATTTTTATCTTTCGTACACCATTTTAGTCACTTAACACCTTATTATGGAAAATGGAGGTAACGCTGATCTAAATGAAGTCCTTCATGTTTATGGAAAATGGAGGTAACATTGATCTAAATGAAGTCCTTCATGTTTTTGAAGATGAGGAAGAGGGAGAGAATGACCCTATCATACATGGCCTCAATGAAAACCTTTCTCATATTAACTCAATAAATTACTTAATTCCAAGATGCAAATATAGAGACAACTTCAATAATGGAGAATTGATTGATTATGTTATGAGGATAGAAACATCAATTTCACATGTGATTCATGCAATATAGTTAGATTTCAGTAACATAAATGGTTGTTTGGTGGTTGAGGGAAATTATAATTTGTAAATGAAGATGATTGTTCATTTGTTGAGTGTGCCACGTATTATTGTTGTCACGGATGTGTTTGCACAACAAATGCATGTTGTAGACACGTTGGTGGACAAAAGAATGCACAATGGAAAAACATGCACATGATGGGTGGAGGCATGTGCTGCAATGAAAGGTGTGCACAATGTGATGAAGTTTTTAAAGTGCGTTGAAGTGTGTAGGCATAGGTTGTTAGGGTGTACACACATAATTGAGGTGTGTGCACGCAAGCTAATGGGAATTGTGCACATAAGATCAAACTTAGGATGTTAGAAGAAGTTTGGTTCTCCATATATTGTGGAGGATTTATGAGCACTAGGGGTATTACACCCACACCCCTACTTAGTAGTCGTGATGAGAGGCCTCTAGGGGCATTTCCCCTTGGATTTCATGGCATGTGTTGTGCATTTTAATTTTGTCTTGGTGTACATAATGGTAAGTTGTTATCAATGGGAAATAAGAAACAACAACTAAGAGAAGACATATATACTAGTAGGTGCTTCCAAGGAGGGAAGGAAGGAATGGAAAGGAAAAGGTAAGAAGGATACATCCATTGTGCATTGGTGTAAGGATCCACATAACTATTATGAACACTATAGCATAGATGCAGATTATACAAAAGATAAGTTATGAAAGCTACATATTTAGATGAATCCAAGAAACTATAAGAAAAGGCATGATAATAATAACGTGTTAGGCACATATTTAAGGAAACAAATAGAGAGAGAATTAAATGTAGATGAAAATATTGTATGTATTACAATGTAGAGGGGGTGAACATAATGCCTCATTTTTTTTCTAAGACTTCTTTTTTCTTATTGTCATCATTGCGAGGAAATTTCATATGGATTAACAACCCAATATTGTATGAAGGATACATTTTATGTGATCTATATGCTAAAATAATCTTTTGTATGGCATACTACCATATGATATGTTGATTGGATAAGACATGAATATCATTTCAAGGTTCATTTGGATATTATTGAATGTTATAACTTTGTGCATGGATTTATGATTTTAGCATAATGATGATTGTATGAAGAATTTTATGAAATGTGTTGACTCGCGGACTTGATTTATGATTATTTTCCATGAATGGTGACTTGTTATTAATATCATTGATGATATACTAAGTGGTACATGCATGTTTTGTTCACCAAAAACACATGCAATCAAGCAAAGAATGGAACAAACATAGGGATATCAACATAGAATGTGGGAAAATACATCTAATCTGATTGTATTTATGTAATTGATAAGTATTTATACATAGCATGTATGGTTAGATCGGTTACACCCACTCCAACTACTCCTTCCTTTAGTGTAACATACAATAATCCATTACATTACTATGATGAAAACTAAGGGCCCAAAGGGTCCCTCCAACATCTCCCCCACCCAAAAACTCTTCTTCATCCTGAAGAGAACAAGTATGCATAAAAAAACCATGACTTGTGATTTTTCAACCTTCGTCGCCAATCTAGTAACGGTCCGGCAAAGCCTCGCCCTTTAATCATTTGGTCAACATTCATCTTCATTGGACCAAGAACTTAGGTAGTTTGGCTCTTCTTTCGACACCATATCTATGCCTTCAACTTTTGAAATCGTAACTCAAGAACTGTTTTGTGATTTCTCACCATGGGGGCACACATCCAAGTGTTTTTACGTCATCATCTTTATCATGAAGCTCGTTTTTGTGTGGTGTTAGATTTCTTCTCCTTGAGTTCCTTCAATGTCTTTTGCTGTCGTGAAGGTTTAAGTTGTCTGCCCATTATGCATGACGTGTTGTTGGTCATGGTCAAATACTCACTTACTCGACTGCTAAGATCGTTTAAAAACTCACTAATTTACAAAAAACATAAAAAATCACCTACTTTCAAAGCTCACATTTCATCTCCTCTTTAATTAAATTTACAAATTACAATAAATTCACATCAAGTAATGACTCAATCACTCAATCAACTTAGTTACACGCCTTTTGACAAACATCGATGACATAAAACTTGATTGACCCAACTATACATATCAACTTCAACTAAAATAGAACTATATGGACTCATTATAATAACATTGACCTTGGCCATATCTTGATGACGACCATACAAAAGTAAAAATACATCGACTTAAAGTAACATGTATGCCTAACTTAACTTTTTTATGGCCTCGACCATATTTGCAAAAAGACTTCATTGCAAGTACCTCGAATAAATTAAATCCATCTTTTTTATTTCTTTATATTTATATTTAAATATTATATTATTATTATTATTTTAAGTTCGCATATAATGATGTGATGTATACATTACAGGTTTGACAAACTTGATAACTTTACTGGAATGTAAATGCACTTGGTTACTGACCTATAGTGATGTGATGTAAGCAAACATGACAATTTTACTAGATTGTAAATGCACCTAGTTACCCATGTGACAAACGTGGCAACTTATCTAAGCAGTATTGAAGTGGCAAACATGACAACTATAATAAATTGTAAATACAGAATTTTCTCACTATAATTAAGTTTCGCAAACATGATAACTATAATAAATTGTAAATACATAATTATTCTCACTACAATTAAGTTGAGACTGACTTTGGTTTATTATTGAACTTGGTGTTAAAGTTTATTGATATGCTCAAAAAGCTTAGAAAGAAGCTTAGAAGTTAGGTGATAGGAGACAATAATGGTCCTACATTGATAGGGAGCTCCCGCTATGGCGACCATTCTCGAACCCGCACTTGCACCCATTATTGTTCCAGCAGCGGTCTCATGGCTCATCTGTGTGATTCTCTCGGGCTGGTAGTTGGGGTTGGCTCCACTCACAGGTGCTTGCACATATCCTCCTACGTGACATTTTTCTTATATCATGGAACCCTGGTCTGTCAGCAGTCTTTGAGAGCACCTGTCTCCTCGGCGCTGTCGACATTCTCACATCCACAGCTCTGCGATTACATCTTCTCCTGTTTGGCAGTTTCTTTGGAACCCTGGACTGTCAGTGGACTGTGAGCGCACCTGTTTCCACGGCGCTGTCGACATTCTCACATACACTGTAATGCGGTTTTTACAGGTTAGTGTCACTGCCTTTGTACTTTTTTGAGCCCCTTTTATCGGTTCATGGGTCCTCTCTGTCCTAGGGTTCCACTGCATTAGCATGTGGGTGCCAGTTTTTATCCCACCTTGGAGTCCCTCCCCTTCACTGGGGGACTAGTACCAACCAAGGGCTCTAAAAAAGTGGGAAGGATTTCACTGATTTCCGGCTAAAACTGGTGGTTGTCATTTCGCCCATCACCTTTTGCTTGTTTCTCCGTCACCTTTCTCCTCCGTGATTTCTGGTTGGACCCATGTGTGACTGTGTTATGATTTCAATTTTTGTCTTATTTGAGGGTCTGGTCCCCCATATTCACCCTCGGTTTACTTGTTGTCATTGTCTGCTAGCCCTTACTGGACAGTGACCCAGCTCATTATACTTTGTCTTGGGGCACTTATCGACACATTTTTCTTGCCCGCCCATCTGTCCTGGGGGTTTGTATCTGCTTGTCTATTATTGCTGCTTCTACTGACTTCCGTTCATTGAACCCTTGTGGATGTCTTATTGGTATGTGTTTTTCTCCTTGCCATACCCCACCTGTGTGACTGGGACTCATCCTGTGCGCTGGCCCTCTCCTGGCCTTGATTGTTGCAACGGTCGGTTGTTTCTTCTTTGACCAGGGAATTTTCCACATCACCTGATACACTCCACTACTGTCTTCTATTTCTCATTGGACAGTCCCACATTATTTTATGTGACCTGAAGTCTGTGCCTCTGTTCCTCTGGCAGAGAGGGATCTATGATTGCTGGGGCTTGTGTTTTCTTCTACTTACTGTATATTGTGTGAACTCTAGTAGTTGTTATGCTTCATTTATCATTATTATCTTCCTTATTACACATGTTTGGCCCGGGTCCCCTTTGCTGACCCTCTCCCTGCTTTGACTGGTTTTGACCTGGTATCTTCTTGGATCAGGGTTTGACTTCTTAGGGTTTCCTTTTTTGAGTATTAGTGAGCCCTCTCTCCATGGCTGAGTCAAACTTTCGTACTCATTCCCATCGTAAACACAAATCCAAATGCATCAAGGCTCTGAATGAACGATACAGGTATGTTTTAGGCCATGATGTCTATATGGATCGTGTTTCCTCTCTCTGTTCCAGGGCTCTGATAGGCCGCTTAGAATACTGTCGCCTGAATAAGGCTTCCTGGGTGGATTGGGCAAATGATTACTGGAAACCTCTCTTTAATTACATTCCGACCATTAGCCTCCTATCCAATGGTTGGATTGTTTTTGTTTTCTTGGAACCTGAACACTGCACACGGGTCCTGGAGGGTATTTGGCGTATTGGTAAAGGCTCATTGGTGCTTGGGCGCTGGCATTCTAACTTTGATCCCCTTAGAGAACGAATCACCAAATGCCACCTATGGGTACTGTTACCTCATCTCCCATTCCCTCTGTGGAACAGGCAGATCCTTGAAGGTATTGGAGATACTATTGGCAGGTTTATCTCAGTTGAGGATGATTTTCATTTGATTTATGACAAGAGAGTTGCTAAAATTCTGGTTGAGCTTGATATCTCCAGGGGACTCCCTGCTGAGGTAGAAATACTCTGCAAAGATCGCCTTCTGATTCAAAAACTTGATTATCTTCATGTCCCCTTTCGATGTAGCAGTTGTCGATTTGTTGGACATTTGAGAAAATCTTGTCCTCTTCGGTTATCCGATGAACATTCCTCTGACACTGAGGTCCCTGGCTTGGTCTCCCCACCAGCTTCCCCTGATACTTCTTCACACCCACCTCCTAACCCGTCTCTTCTTTCCTCACAACCCTCTCAACAAGTACCTGATTCCTTTTTTGAAGCTGTTGATAATTTAATCCTGTCCCATAGGCATTCAGTTCCTCCTAATCTCCAGCTGTCACCACCTCCTCCTCCTCCTGATCCTACTACCTCTCCTCTTCTTGCTACTCCCCTATCTGCCACTGAGGCCACCTCTCCCCCTACAAGCACTGTACCATCTCACACCCCTCCCATGCCTCTTCCTTCGCACTCGGGGTTTGCTCTAGACTCATCAGATGATTTTCCTCCTCTCTTACCTATGGATCCTCCCATGTGTCCAGTTCCATCTCCACACAGCCCTACTGCATCTCCTTCCTTCTCTGATCCCTCCCTTAAGAAGTCCCTTGATGTTTTTACTGCTTCTACCCCATCATCCCCTTCCACCTTTCATATAAACTCCATCAGGTTTGCTAATGTTACTGTTCGGAAAGCACCTAAAGGAAAAAGAGACCATAAGGCAGACCTTTCATCTGCTTCCCCTCCCTACTTCCCACTTTCTATCCGCATCAAGGAAGCTGCCAGGGGCTCTTATTCTAGGGGACTTAGAGCATCGTCTCCCCCTTAGGAGGTTCCTTAATGATTATTCTTTCACTCAATGCTCGTGGTCTTGGAGGTAAGACCAAAACCCTCAGCCTTCACTCCCTCATCAGATCTGTTAAACCTGATTTCATCCTTTTGCAAGAAACCATGTGTAGTGACCTTCCTGCTTTGTTTGCCTTCTCTAAATTACTCCCCTCCTGGGAGTTTTGTGCTGTTAGTGCTCATGGGCTCTCTGGTGGCCTCCTCTCTGCATGGAATCCGGCAAAGGCTAAATGTAAGGCTTTCCATACATGCGCGGGCATTCTTTTATAGGCATCTATTCGGGGACTGACCGGCCCTCTCCACATTCTAAATGTCTATGGCCCTTATCGTGACCGTGTACTGTTCTGGGACAAAGCCCTCATTGGTGGCCTTCTCCATTTACCTTCACTTGTGATTGGGGGTGACCTCAACCTCACCCTTCACTCTACTGAAGTCTGGGGAGAAAAAGCCTCATTAGACCCTCTCTCCACTCACTTTACCTCACTCTTCGAGTCTGTAGGGCTAGTGGATGTGGCTCCACTTAATTCTGGTCCTACTTGGCGCAATGGTAGAGCTGGGACTGAGGGCATCAGTAAACGCTTGGACAGGTTCCTTATTTCTAGCTCTCTTCTTCCCACTTTGGGGGTCTATAAGTCCTGGATCAATTGTGTGGACCTATCTAACCACTTTCCTATCTGTTTCGAATGGGGAGATTTTAAGGGCCCATTTGACTTTCCCTTTAAATTCAATAGATCATGGCTTGAGGATTTTGACTTCCTTGACTGTTTTAATAAGGAGTGGTCCTCCTCTTTCACTGCTGATAACATTGTTGACATTGATGACATGTGTCTCACCCTTCGCAAGCTTAAGGCTGCCACAAAAAAGTGGACTAAGAATAAATCTGATTTTATGAACAACTCATTTTCTAACCTGGAAGTAGCCATTGAATCCATTCTGGCCAGTCCCACCAATGGTATTCTTTCATATGAACAATTGGCTAGGATTTCCCATTTGAAGGCTGAAAAGAAGAGGATCACTGATCACATCCTTCTCACCTGGCAATTAAAAAGCAGATTTAAATGGGCACTGCAAGGTGATGCAAATACCAAGTTTTTCCATGCATATGCCTCAGGAAGAAGATTACAAAATTCAATATGGTCCCTTGAAGGCCCTGATGGTGTTGTGGTTGAGGATGTGGTCTCCCTCAAGGCTCTTGGTAAGTCTCATTTTGCTGCCATCTTCAAAGATGATGGCTCTACCTGTCTTGATCACCAGTTGAATGTCATCTCTCTCTTCCCCCGCCCTATCCCACCTGATCATTCATCTCTCCTCACTCGGCCTGTCTGTCTTACTGAAGTGGAGCTCTCTCTTAAAGCCTTTAAAAAAGATCGTAGCCCGGGCCCGGATGGCTGGCCTGTTGAATTTTATCTACATTTCTTTGATCTCCTGGGCCCTACTCTTCTCAAGGCTATTGACCAAACCAGAACCTATGGTTATATTCCACCTTCCCTCAACTCTACCTTCCTGACCCTCATACCAAAAAAAGACAAGCCCTTGACATTTGCCGATTTTAGACCTATCTCCCTCTACAACCTACTCTATAAGCTCATTGCGAAAGTCATTGCTAGGAGACTCAAACCCTTTCTTGACCTGGGCATTTCTCAGGAACAGTATGGGTTCCTTAAAGACCAACAAATCTCTGAGCCTATTGGTATCCTCCAGGAGGTACTTCACTCTATCCACTCCAAGAATCTTCCTGCCTTTGTCCTCAAGCTTGACCTTTCGAAGGATTTTGACCGGGTGGACTGGACATTCGTCAGATTAATTTTGATTCAGATAGGAGTCCCTCTCCTCACTGTGAACTGGATTATGGGATGCATATCTACTGTAAATTTCGTGGTCCTGGTCAATGGCACTCCCTCATCTTTCTTCCCTGCCTCCCGTGGTATCCGTCAGGGCTATCCTTTATCACCACTCCTCTTCATTCTTGTCATCGAGGGCCTTAGCCTGCTTATTCGGGATGCTAGGGACCATGGACTGATCAGGGGCATTCATATCTCACCCTCACTTGCACTATCACATCTCCTCTTCGTTGATGATGTGATCTTATTGGGTTCTGGCACCTTACTGGATTGGACTGCATTTGAGGTTATACTGGAAACATTCTGCAAAGCTTCTGGCATGATGATTAATGTTGATAAATCTTGTTTCATGTACTACAATTTGGATGAGGCTGGTTATAACTCAATTGCAGATGTCATTCCCTACAGAATGCAACCTTTACATTTGGGGATCACTTACCTTGGTTTTTTCTTAAAACCCATTGGATACAGGATCCGTGACTGGCTATGACTAATTCAAAAAGTGGAGAAGAGGATCTGCCACTGGACCTTTAGATACCTTTCTCTTGGGGGTAGATTAGTTCTGTTAAACGCCGTCTTATCTAGCATTCCGGTTTATTGGATGAGTCTAGCACCTCTCCCAGCTGCTGTCCTTCAGAAGCTCAGAAGCCTTATGTTTAGCTTTCTCTGGGGATCCTCGAATATCAAAAGGAAATTTCATTTGGTCAACTGGAATGATCTCTCCTGGCCTAAAAACTGTGGGGGATGGGGTATTAAAAACCTCCATTGGTTTAACCTTTCATTGCGCCTCAAAAATATTTGGAGAATACTTCATTCCGATGGTCTTTGGTCATCTGTTATACATGCTAAATATTTGAAAGGTATCCTTGTTATTGATTGGCTCAGAATGAAGAATTTTACCACTCACAGCTCATCACTATTCTGGAAGGGATTTGTACAGATTCTCCCGTGGCTGGGCTCCTGCTTGACCTGGAAAGTGGGAGATGGCAATAATATCCTACTCGGTATTGATCCCTTTATTGGTGTTAACTCCCCACATCTGCCTGAGGATTTGAGAACCTATTTGGTAGACATGGACATCTGTACCCTTGCACAGGCTCGAAACACACTCCTTCCTGCAAAGAGCTATTGGCTGTCTGCTGATGATCTTTATCTTGGGGGCTCATACTGTGTTATTTGGAATAAATTCATACATGAATTAAAAGGTGCCGGTATTATTCTTACTGACCGCCCTGATACCCTCTCTTGGATTCATAATGACTCTCATGGTTCTCCATCAGCACGCGATGCATATGATTATATAATTGGGGTTCATTCCACACCACCTACCACCTCCGTTGATTCTGTCCTTTGGAACAGGAATGTACCCAACAAGATATCTTGTTTCATCTGGCTCACATTACGTGATAAAATACTTACGTGGGCAAACCTGCAGAAAAAAGGATTCCATGGGCCTGGGATCTGCGTTCTCTGTGGCACAAATGATGAAACTGTAGCTCATTTATTTATTTTCTGTAGTGTTTGGAGGACTGTTGCGGTTCATGTTTGTGATCTCCTTAGTCTGTGTGCAATCACTCCTGCTGTTCCGATTGATGTGATGATAAATAATTGGATCAAAAACATGCACAGGGACTCGCCTTTGTATTTTCTTCCACTCCATATGATGTGGATCATATGGAAAGCACGTAACCGCGCCATATTTGATGGAGAAAAGAGGTCTGTATTTTCCATTATCCAGCAGGTTATATCAACATTGCGTGGCTTACCTCCATGTGCTGTCAAGAAGAGGAGGCGTGATAGAGTTATTGGAATGGCACCTGTCATCTTCTATCCATGTGGCTTTATGGATGGTGCATCAAAATATATGACAGCTGGTGCTGGTTTTTGTATTTATATCAATGAAACTCATCGATTGGAGTTCTCGCTGGGGGTCGGACATGGCACCAACACGAAGGCAGAATTGCTCAGCCTTTGGGCTCTTCTCCTCACCTCCCAAATGATGGGGATCCCACTTACCCATGTCTATGGTGATTCACAAGTGATCATCAACTGGGTTCGTGGATCTACTGAGCTCTCCCCACCAGATGTTATTCATTGGTGTCGGGAGACAAGAAATCTATTGGTCGCCTTTCATGATCTGTCAATCACCCACATCTATCGAGAGCACAATCGGTTGGCTGACCGTCTCTCTAAAACTGCGCTCTCTCATCCTCAGGGTTTTGGCAGTTTTATGAAACTCATTGAGAACCAATTGGTTACACATGATACTTTTCAGCTTTACTGAGACTGATCTTATGATGCATTCCTCCATCATATCAGTTTTTGATAAGTATGAGAGATCTCTTTTGGATTGTGGATTCAGCGCCTGTTGACGCTCGATAGATGTGGTTGTTCTGGCAGATTTCTTTATGATGGAACAGTTTTCTGATGGGAACATTTTGTTGTTGGCTCGCCTTTCCCCCTGGTGAAAAATCCACGATGTATTATGTATCACTGTATGCTGGCAGCATTATTTTTATGTCTTTTGATTCAGTTTATGAATATCAAGGCAGGCTTTTTTCTTCTGAAAAAAAAGAGGAGACAATAATGGAGCATATACTAGTAGTAGATATAGAGAATGGTGAGATAAACTTCAATCTTGAAAAACATATCTACCATAAATGATTCATAAAAGTACTTTATGTACAAGTCATTGTGAACATTTTAATGCTTTTAAAATTATATATTACAAAAGGTTTCTTCTATATCTTGAAATAAAATGAATATTTTTAAATTTGAAATTTCATTTGAAGTCACATTCACTTTGAGTCACATCAATGTTCACCCATTGGTCCTAGTAAAAAATACACTATGCTAAGCAACTTGAAACTTTATGGATGGCATGACACCATTTTGGACTTATCATACCTAAAAAAACAGACTTGGATAGAAAACATGCCAAAGTATAAGTCATAAAATTTTGGAGGAAAACAAAGTTCTAGAACATGGAGAATTGAATCGCACAAAAAAGGTGTACCACTAATGGTGTCTCTCTCCTAAAGATATTAGTATTGTAATAAAGATTGAGAAACTAGGATTTAATGTGGTTGTAAGCACTCTACAGGGCACTCTAAGAGAAAAGGATTTTCATTTTTAACTTCCTTAGTCTCACAAAGATAGGAAATCCTTTCCTCCCCTAGTGTTTTAAGAATTGTCCAAAACACTATTTTACTTTAAGTCATAGACACTAATCTACAAAAAGGAAAAAAAATAAAAATAAATATTATTATATTTGTCCATACAATGGACTAACGAATTTTCTAGATGTCCATATCGTGCAATAATTATTGTGGAAGAAATACAGAAATTTGCGGTAGAAATATTATCTAGGCATGCATGATTATATTGTCATGGGAAAGTTATTAAATATTTTCTATGATGCATATAAATTATTAAAATATTTAAATTAAATAAAATTATATTAAAAACAATGTGAAAATTACACGTCTTACTCTTGGGCATGTTGAGTGTGCTTAAACAAATTAGGAGCATAAAGATGACGTAATGCTTATATAAACTTAAAGAGTTTAAGCCTTTACATTAATACTTCGCTGTCACATGCGACATCCTTTTGGCTTCCTTTGTGGTAATGGTTCCTATTGTTTTTTTTTTCCAGTTCTTGCCTATGTCTCTTAAAAGGACAATGCACTATATTATTTGTTTCATCATTTTAATTTTAAATAATCAGCTATATTGTCTTTATGTCATAAAATAAACGTGGGAATGCATCTACGTACTCTTCAAACATTATATGCTCATTTTATAAAAACTTCTATTAAAACACCTAAAAGAAAACAAACGTAATATCGATGTATAAAAATTGATATATTAGATAGAAGTATAGCTTAAAGAAATAATCTTAAAGAAGTAGAGTTGAAAGAAATGATTTTAAAGAAATATAGTTGGAAGAAACAATTTTAAAGTAATATTATATATTTAAATTATATAACTTTTGATATAATTGATAAGTATAGTTTTATATTTTATTTTAATGTTGATTAAGTATTTTTTTTAAACATTATTATTAAAAAATTAATATATCATATATTTATGAAAATAATTATTTTTATATTTTAATAATTATATTTTTTTTATGATCAATTATAGTCTAAGTGAATGATATTAACTATAATTTTTATTTGTTATTAAATTAATTATTTTCCAGCAATTAATTAATTGAATTATTCTATATATATAGAAAGAGAATTTATAAAATATTTACATAAGCAAAATTATATATATAAATTTTATTATTATATAGTTTTTAATATGTGAAATGACTGTTTATAATTTTTTTTAAATAAGTTATATATATTATAAAGAAATATAGTGTTGGTTTATTTTTAAAACTTTATGGGTTTAAAGGATTTGTCATATGTATGATTTTATGAGTGTTGAGGATGAAAATTACTTTCTCTTATAGTGCCTTGCTTACACCCACATTACTGAATACTGATTTTGGAAAACTTCTTGATAATCTTTTTAAGCACAGGAATAAGATTTTAAAGTAAACCAAGTATTATCTTTTTTAAGATGGGATATACCAAAATTAATTTTAATCATTATCAAAATTTTGTTTGTTAATAAAAATTATAAAATATATTTTTAATAGATGAAATGATAGTTAAAAAAACATAATATTTTTTATTATAACGTGTAAATATATTTATTGGGTTGTGAAAGACAAAAGCGTCACGGGGCTATTTTGCCTTGTTTGGATGCACATATCTTAATTTCACCTTGTTTACCAACAAAGTAATAAGATAATGTTTAAAATTTTCTTCTCTTTTACATTACAACTTAATGAGCAGACTATGGGATTGTCACTCTCAATCAGGCTATCAATCATTCGACTGGTCATTGGTTTTCAGCTGAAGAGCTGGATTTATGTGAAGCTTGGAGCACTCAATGGAATTCATATATCAGAGGCCTGGCATACAATAGAATCAGGTTAAACGAGGAGACTGATTCGCTCCTGTGGTCTTTTGGCAACTACGTGGGTCCTATCAGTGCAGCACGAAGTTATGATTGTTTAATACATAACAATCATTTAGAGGATCATAACCGTGTTTTATACTTGCTGTGGTCCATGAAGCTACCGCTGAAGTTGATCTGCTTCACCTGGCTGTTGGTAAGGGACAAAATTCTCACATGGGATCATTTACAATCTCGTGGTTTCAATGGCCCCAGTAGATGCATTTTCTGCCAAAGAAACAGTGAAGGCTGTGCACATCTGTTCTTAACGTGTCCATTCTCTGTAAATATCTTCACACACTTCTCGTCTAGTTTGGGCTTCACTTTTACACCACACTGCTCTGTCATGTCCTTTTTATCACATTGGTTTAACACCACTGCCCGTTCTGAGTCTTTCCGATACACCCCGGTCGTGGTTTTCTGGTTTCTGTGGCTCCTTCGTAACTATTGTATATTTGAAAATGGAAAACCTGTTGCCTCCATGATCATATCCAGGATCGAGAGTTTCATTGCCATTCACCCTGTGCCTCAATTAAAAAGATCTTGTAGGCAGATTGCTCCTAAGCCGGTACATATTTTTCCTGTTGGTTACTTTGATGGTGCTGCACAATTGAATTTGGGAGGAGCTGGGTTTGTGATCTATCTCAGTGAAACCCATTATTTCAGTTTTTCTATGGGTTGCGGGTACATCACCAATACCCGCGCTGAACTGTTGGCTCTATGGACTGTTCTCAGAGTCAACATATTGATGGGCCTGCCTATTCAGTTGATTCTCGGTGATTCAATGGTGATTATCTCTTGGGTAAATAGATTATCTACCCTCGAAATACCCTCATTGAAACACTGGTGCGATGAGATATATTCTATGCTGCAATTTGTTCCATCGGTGACCTTTAATCATATTTTCCAGGAGCATAATATGCTAGCTGATCGTCTATCAAAAAAGGCACTTATTCTGGATGTGGGTACAGGACATTTCTCGGAAACATTAGATGGAAAGAATTTGGGAGATGGCCACTTTTCACTTTTTTGAGGGCCACATATCACTATTTTTGGCGGATATATTATTTTGCTCTTTTCTGTTTTTGGTTATTATGATATGTTCCTTGCTGTTCATTGTCTGATTTGGGAGACCTTCAGCTAGCAGTGTTTTGCTCCCTTGGATTGTATGTTTGCAGGACACTTCAGATTATTGGTATTTCTGACCTGAGTATTCAGGGATGATGAGAAAAGTCTGTTTACATCAGACTTTGTGTTTGTTTTTCCTCTATTGGCTGTCTGTTGTGATTATCACTTATTATGTCTTTGCTGTATGGGTGGGGGAAGGACTGTATAGTCATATGCTTGCATATTGTATAAGATGTCTTTTCGATTCATATGAATATCAAAGACTGGTATTTTTTCCTCTGAAAAACACTTAATGAGCAGAACTTGGGTAATAAACCATGTAAATGTTCTTATAAATATAAAAAAATTTATGCATAGAGATTTATAATTTTAAAGTATTATTGTTCCTAGTTATTATCGTTAAAATAAGGTTGATTTTATCACAATTTTTTTATTACTTTTTTTTACACCACAAATTAATGATATTAATTTTTTTTATCCAAAGAATTACAACAAATAAGTTAAAAAGAAGAAGAAAAAAATATAATAATAAAGAATTATTTTATAAAAAATAAAAAATGAAAAGTAAATTACTAATGTAATTTTAATAAGTTGAGTATACCATTAAAGAATTACAACAAATAAGTTAAAAAGAAGAAGGAGAAAATATAATAATAAATAATTATTTTATAAAGAATAAAAAATGAAAAGTAAATTACTAATGTAATTTTAGTAAGTTGAGTATACCATTGTACTTTTGTAAGTACAAAATTCTTTGTCTTTTAGTATCGTTCTTCCAGCACATAAAATATGATTTTCTTTCCATAATGGAAGATCAATTGATATTTTTATGGGAATAAGAACTTCAATTTTTTCATTACAATCTTACTACAACTTCTCCATTACCTTCGCCTTCATTTATATATAAGTAGATGAAAATAAATATTTTTTTATGTACAAATATTTTCTTGTAAAGATATTATTGATTTTAGCTATCACAACTTCTCTATTATTCTCTTTTATATTACAATGTGATTTTTTCTTATACATAGAGATTTGCTTTTCAAGATGATATTACTGTTGTTTGGAGCTTTCACAACTACTCTATTATTCTTTTTGACATTACAAAGAGTAGGAGCAGATTTTCAGTTAAAGGTATTTTTGTTTCCAGTCGATATTTATAGAGTTGATCTCAGACTTGTAAAATCTTATTTTCTCTAACCATTTTTGCGGCACCTTTTCTATTGTTTTTTTTTACTATACAAAATGATAAAAAAATATTTATAATCATAAATATTTTTTTAAATAAATATTTCTATTTTAGAATATATAAATTAAATTAACATATTTCTCAATTTAATAAAATATAAATTAAATTTACACTATAAGAAAAACTTAGTTATAACTAGAAATATTTAGAAATGTTGAAAATATTTTTATATTATATAATAAAAAATAAAATTGATATATTTTTTATAGGTATTTATATATTATCTCAGATTTTAGACTTGTTTGAGCGAATTAACAAGATTAACTCGAGTATTTATACTTTTTTATATAAGATACATATACTGTGTATCATTCTAAGTTGCCAGATAGCTAGACAAAAACATGTTTACAAAAACATCAACAATCTGGAGAAAATCAAATCTCCCAAAAAGCTCCAAAACCCCCAACTTAGAAACCTCCGAGAGGACTCTCCACATGATCTAAAGGTAGCAGAATTAGTGCCTTGAAGGCCTATCCAAAGGAAGCACGGGAGGGGAAAGCAGATACCCTAGACTTAAAAAGGCAAAACAGAAATGCCATAATCAATTCATACTAATAAGCTAGAGGGTAATGATGTAACCAGCTTAATAAAAGCAATCTTTCAAAGAAAGATAGAAGCCACCCTTATAACAAATCAAAGAAACTTTAAATTACCAATACCAATCACTTTTTCATCTATAAATTCTAAATAAGAAAAAAACCCATTTAAATATCTTGTTATACTTAAATACATCTTAATTCAAATTTAAATAAATTACTTAAAAATCTTTATGATGTGTTTACAACCTAATACCTTATGTTTTACACACAAACTTATTTTCTATATGCTTGGAAATAACTTTAAGACAAACTTATTCTCTATGTGCTTGGAAATAACTTTTCTAAATTCTTTGAAACTTTACGATTTACTTATACTCTGTACAAACGCAACTTAGAACACAGTGAAACCGAGATCATGCTCACGAAATCCATTTCAAACTTATCCAGAACAAGAGACAGAAAAAGTAAATGGGAACAGGATCGTTTACTCCGGTTTCATTGTGATCTATCGAAAGACGGGATTTTGTTTTATTATACTTCGCGTTTATTAATGGCGATTCCGGTAAACCACCGATCTGTCCATCAGTCTGCTTTTCTAGTTAGATAAATTATTTGGTTTCTTCCTCCTCCCACCTGTTCTACTTACCTATCCATCCATCTATTCCAATTGGTTTGGGGATGTCTGTGGAAAGGCGGTAAGGGGAAGCGGTAGTGGAAGGGAAACGGGAGCCGATCTCGGTGGCTGCAGCATGTGTGGCGTGAAAGGAAAAAGAAGGTGAAGGTGGATTCAGGGCTTGCTGGCGTGAAGGAATGATGGGCGGGTTGTTGAGCAATCTGTGGAGAGGAGCAACAATGGTGGGTGCAAACCATGTTTCTGCTCGCTTTTGTTCGGGATAACGTGTATGTATTTTCATTCATCTTCGTTGTTTTCTTCATTGATTGGTTCCATGTATCCATCGATGCCTTGAGAAATGAGGTAACAATTTGTATTTCCATGGAGTGGCTTGGAATGAACAGAATGTTTGTCTGCAAAGGAAATGTGATGCATCATACTCGTGTTGCCCTCGTGGGTGGAAACCATACCTCTGCAAGGTTTTGTACTCGTTAAGCTCTTCTCCGTTCCCCCCTTTGGCTCATCTACCCTTTTATAATCTCATTTTCAAGTTCCCCACATCTTGGCAACCAGATTCGATCTCGGATTTATTGTTTCAGACTTCTCCAAGATGCCCACTTTTGCAGTGGGTATGGGAAAGAAGGACAGTCACCGGATATCTCACCGAGAAAAAGCCACGAAATGTGGTACTAGCAATGCCCGTTATGGCCAGGTCAGTAGCCCTATGCCCGTCTCTGATCATCAGATCCAGCAAGCCATGAAAATTATTATAACTTTATCAGATTGTATGGCTGTCACGCGAATCGTGGCCAGATCTGTACTATTAGCAATGGCCTTGGTTGCTTGCCCTTTCTTTTATGCAGCCACTACCCACAGTTCAGCCTGCGAATGGTCCAACAATCCTGCAGACTGTGAAGCTTCCATGAATGTTCCCCATGGAAGAGGCATTGCCAATGATATGCTGTTCAACGTGAAGCCCAATGATGCTTTTGATCTACAGGAACAGTGGGCAGCATACAGAGCTCAACATTTGTCAACTATTTTTCAGGATGTTATTGCAGAAGGCCTGCTGAAGACAGGGGATAAGGCTCTGTGCATTGGAATATCCAAGGAGGAAAGAAGCATTCCAGGCATACTAGATGCTGTTGGATTTGGAGTTGATATGATTTTTGAACAAGATTTTAACAAACATGGACATGTGTTTCCTGATAACTCATTTGATTTTGAATTCAGTGTTCTGTTTGATACACATTCCTTTCCTGCTGCTGAAATAGAACGTACTCTCAAGATTGGGGGTGTTGCCCTTGTACATTTTCAACTCCAAAAAAAAATTCCTCTGCCCTCAAATACTATACCCCAGCTATTGCCCAAATTCAAAATTGTATATCTCAGAAGATTCGATTCTGATGCCAATGGACTTGGTCTTGACACAGTGATTGCATTTAGAAAGGTACACCAAGCAGCAAGTAGCTTATTAAAGAAAGTGATACCCAGGAAAACCAACAAGTGCCTTATATCAGATGGTAAAAGGGCTGCCATGGAAAAATTAGAGCATATTCTGCTGGAACAGCCTAGAGCTTCATGGATTGAATCGAAGGAAAACTTGAACAATATTCAGTATCTCCCAAAAATTCTAGGTTATCCCAACAAGCCAGTTAATCATGTATACATTGATGTTGGGGCCAATACTTACAAATCAAGCATTGGTGCTTGGTTCCAGTTGCATTACCCCAAGCAGAGCCACAAATTTGACATCTTTGCCATCGAAGCAAATGGGTTATTTGGGGCAGATTATTTGCATCATCCAGAGGTAAAATTTCTTCCTTATGCAGCTTGGATTAGCAATGAAAGTTTAACCTTAAGCTTAAGCTCAGTTCATGGAGGACAGATTCAGCAGAAAACTGTATCTTCACTTACCCTCCCCAAGTTATCAAGGGTAAGGGGATTAGACTTAGCAGATTGGTTGATGAAAACTGTCACTAAAGAGGACTATGTTGTTATGAAAATGGATGTGGGCGGTGCTGAATTTCAGTTGTTGCCTAAGCTGCTCAATACTGGAGCCATCTGCCTTATTGATGAGTTGTTCCTCGAGTGCCATTACGAGTCCCCACACAAGAAGTATACTAAAAGGAGGAGAGCATATTGGGAATGCTTGTCCCTGTACGGCATGCTCAGAGAAGAGGGCGTTGCAGCTCATCAATGGTGGGGGTGATCAGATTCGGTCCTATCTAGTAGTTTTATTTAAATAAAGTGAGAGCACATCATAGACTTTTTGGTGCTAGTCATGGCAAATAGTAGTAGTATTTCTAAAGCTATGTCTGATTAGAGCAGGGTAGACTATTAGATCAGTTTTATATATTTATAAACAGTTTTATATATTTATAAATAATTGACTATTGAATGATTGCTTGCTCACTATGTGGGCCGTGGCTATTGTTTATAGTCTCCTCTCACTGGATATTGAATATATATAATTATGATATTTGCTTTTATGACTTCATGATTCTGCACATTTAGCATGCTTTTCATTTGAATTTTTCTATGTGGAATGGTAAAATAATTTGCTTATTTATCATTTTGAGTAATGAGTTGTTTGGTCTAATTGCACTGAGAGTAGTTAAGTGCTTTACAACTTAGTATGAAAGATATGAAAAAAAGTATCAGAAGTGTAACACTGTAATTTAAAAATGGCTGTAAATTATTCAATTAAAAAAATTAAAATCAATATAGATACATCTTAAATTGAATCGATCAAATATGAAAAAGGATCAAATTTCTGGATGTGTGAATATTTTTTCTTAATTTACATTGTATCTACTTCGAGCAGATCAAAGATAGCATCTTCTACTTTGCTAGGAAACATTTTTATGTGCATTATGGCCAAATTATGCGTGGAATGATATTCTAGTTTTTTATAAAGAAAAATTCAGGTAAATGTGATATTCTATTTTCATGTTCATTATGTCCAATTTATGTGTGGAATGATATTCTAATTCTTTTATAAAGAAAGATTCAGGAAACGATATTCTATTTTCATGTACAATATGTCCAAATTATGTGTGGAATGATATTTTATTTCTTTTCTAAATAAAATTTCAGGAAATGTATATCAAATCTTAACCTGCAAGCCGTATGCAGGCATCTTTCTATATCATTAGATCTATTTTCATGTTCATTATGTCCAATTTATGTGTGGAATGATATTCTAATTCTTTTATAAAGAAAGATTCAGGAAACGATATTCTATTTTCATGTACATTATATCCAAATTATGTGTGGAATGATATTTTATTTCTTTTCTAAATAAAATTTCAGGAAATGTATATCAAATCTTAACCTGCAAGCCGTATGTAGGCATCTTTATATATTATTAGATTTTTTGAAAAAAAGTAAACGAATAAAGGGTACTTCAATCTTACAGTTGTACTTGGAGTTAATGCGTTGCCAAATAAGCCATTGGACATTTATGTTCAGTGTTCATACCCTATAGTACTGCCCAGTTATATTCATAAATCTCTTTGACGAGATTAATACCCAAAAAACTTTGTAACAAATTCTCCACTGTCTTTGAACTTGGATTTCTGTATATCTTTATCTTTCTTTGTTTGGCTGGCATGTAATTTGTCCGGAAAGCTAAAAGCATGATGATGTATGTATTCGAAGAGGTTGTACCTAGAGAATATCGCCTGTTTTTAGCGGAAATGATGTGCAGTGATAAGTAAATTTGAATGATCTGTGGAGGCAAAGACTTGTTGGGTGTAATATATTTAACTGCGGGGCCATGTCAGATGTGGAGCCTACATTGGCTTTTCTGCAATCAGTCCGACGAAGCCGCGTATAAGATAAAGTAGAGATAACAGGGTAGACTCTAGAGTAAAGGCCCGCCAACGTATGCATTTAGTAACAACAGACAAACAATTGACCATAGCCGTTGATCTAGTTGGACAAATAGTCATCGGATTAATTTTCGGGCGGTGGGAGCCGGCAGTGGAATCTCGTGTTTATTTTGGATCGGAGTGAGCTAAAGTTTAGATTATTTGTATTTTTGTTGTGGAAATTTGTTAGAATTTGTGGGGAATTTTTTTTTGAAATTGCTATTTTGGTTGCTGAAATTGCAATTTTGGTTTCAAAAATGTATTTAGCTTTTTCGATAGACTTTGGGGCACCTGGATTATGCAATTTCAACAAACTAAAACTGCAATTTCAACAATTTTTGCCGGACTTTAGTGAGAATATTGACTGGAAAAATAGTGCAAATGGTCTAGAGTTTAGCTCACTCCGTTCCGATCACCTGAAAGTTTTACTCCGGCAACTAAAAAGCTCTGTTCTCATGGAAGTCTGAATCTCTTGTTCACTTTGGGCGAACAATAACAGCCTACTGGGCAGGCTTTAATGGGACAATTTGTATTATGTTATTAATGTAGGATAATGTTTTAAATTAAATTTAAAAGATAATACTCCTTATTTGAAATTATTGTTATGTTCAATGTTCATCTGTTTGCAATGTTTATTTATTCCAGTAAGAGTTGGTTTGTTATATGGTAATTCTGTTTTAACAACTTTTATTCGAGATTGCCCTTTGTTCAAGTATGTTTTTATCTAAGTACATTCTTATCTAGGTGAAGCATGGCTAAAGGATTTATCAAGGTATGGCTAAAATTACATAATCTCAATAATTATATAGGGTTCACAAGACCATCATGTAAGGTATTGTTAGAATTTCATTATCTCAATCATTACATAGGGTCTTATAAGAGCATCATGTTACTTGAGAGAATTGAACATAGGCGAATAGGGTAACAATCATTCCTTCCAACCAATCAAGTTACATTCAGTGAACATGGATAAATTATTGAATAGATAAAAACTTTTTGTAGATTATAAAATTAAATCAGTATAATATAATGAAAAATTAAATAATTTATCTTTAATAAAAATTAAATTTTATTAAATGATTATTTTTAGATATTATTTAATCTATTTATATTTTTAAAATTTATTTATTTTTAATTATTGCTTTTTTCACTACTTTTTACTCACTCTGAGATAGAGACGGGTTTAAAAAATAAATACATTATTTTGTATCTTTTATTAATATTTAATTATACTTAAAATATATTTAATATAAATTATAATAAATATAAAATTGTGTTAAATTTGTTTCTCTTAATAGTTATAACCAAGTTGCTTGTAGGGGTGTATACCAATTTGTTTAGAAATAAAATGGTATGACACATTGTAATAGAGGTCACAAGTTTAAACCCCAATTAACTTGTGCAATGGGTTTGTGGGTTGTGTAATGCACCTATGGCTATAGTGGTAGCGAAGAGGAATCGACCTAGCATTATGTGAGTAAGAGACTTACCCTAGTTCTCGATTCCTCTAGTATAAAAAAAAAGAAAAGAAAAAAATTTGTTCTAAGTTATTGTCTTAGTTGTATGTTTCCTAGTGAGCTCATTCAATAACAATCTACTTTGCAAAAACACAATAAAACAATAATTACATTTTCTCATGTCCATTAAGTGATTTAGGTTGACACCAACATGCCAAGTGGATTATTTGGTGAACTAGTCATGTGTCCATATTCTCCTCCAAGCCTTGACCTTGTTGCATTGTCTCTTACTCTTTCCTTTTAACATCAACATATCTAAATGAGCTCATAGATGCATGATAGGGGGGATGGCGCAGGATTGATGATCGCAAAGTCATACCTTGCATACCTTTTCCTATAAGGAGTCAAACTTGGCTTAAAAAATGGCATACTTCTTATTGTTGCTCTCCATATATAAGGAGTCAAATCATTTTCCTTTTTTGTGTGAGCTTTGCGTTGCTTATGAGTGATTTTTACCAACCTATTAATATTTTGGGTTTCCACTTCAACTCTATATTCCAAATGTTCTTTCCAACCTTCCCACCTTTGGATAGATAAAGACAAATTCAATAATTTTATGGGTTTCCATTATGGCCTCGTATTCCCAATGTTCTTTCCAACCTTCCCATCGCTAGACAGATAAAGACAAACCCTCTCAATTCTCAATGGTCTAGCACTCGCAACTCCTCGAGGCCCTCCTCATGTCTCTTGTTACACAAAGAGCACAATGGTCGAGGTGTGGTGGGACTAAGGAATGTCAAGTCCTCATTGTAAATTGCATCCCAACTCATACCTTGGATACTTTTTCCTACAAGGAATCAAACTTGGCTTCCAAAATTGCATATTTCTTATTGTGTCTCTCCATATATACTATAAACCCATTTCCCTTTTTTGTGTGAGCTTAGCATTGCTTGAGTGATTATTAAAAACCTATTAATCTTATAGGTTGCCACTACGAATTTGTAATTCCAATTTTCCTTCCATCCTTCTCACCTCTAGACAAATAAAGACAAAGCCTCTTGAGTCTCAAAGGCCTAGCAGTCACAACTCCTCAAACCCCTTCTCAAGTCTCCTGTTCCACAAACAACACAACGATCCAATTCAAAGTGGCAACTGGCCATGGTGCCATAAGAGATTGTGAAGAGATTGAACCAATTCCTCACCACCAATGTCTTAACCAATTCTAAACACCATATTGAACCAAGTCCTTCCCACCAAATTCCATAGGAACCCTAGCTAGTTGCTCATTGAGCCATACAATGCAAACACAAGAGGGAGGATTACCAACCATACCAGGCAAAAGAACTCTACACCTCGCCTTACCTCATCTAGTTGTACACAAAAATATAAATAATAGAGTAGGAACTCACATTTTATGCCATTAAACCTACATTCACCAAACCATCCCATCCTCTTTGCCATTATAGAATTCGACGTAGGTGAAATGGGAAGTGATGGTACTCTTGTATGTGGGCGTATTAATGCCCATTTATCCGCCCACCTTATAATGCACCACATGTCACTTCAATTCATGTCCATTAATAAGGTGTCTTTTAAACAAATGTAATGGGAGATGGGTTGTTTGAAGCGCCCTCCCTCCCCACCACCCCACCTCATTTACCCTAATTTAGATTAAATCAATTTCCACTGCTTCATTATCCTTATTATGTTGGGGGATTATGAACTCTCAATCCGAGATAAAACTCAATACTATCATATTTTGTTGTCATTGTTTGTGCCCTTTGTATAATCCTACTCAATCTAATGGATTTTGGCATTGTGTGGTAGTGCATGAGTCATATAATGGTTGAAGAATCCCCTATCACTATGAGAATGTTGATCCCTCTTTTTTCTTATAGGTTCATACCTTGATACAAGTACAAGGCCTTTGCCTCGCTGTTAGTGGTAGATCCAATTGCCCATGTGAAGATTAATATCTATTGATGGGGAGGGGCAACATGATGGGATTGAGGATTCCCAAGTTCTCTTTGTCAATTGTGTTCCAACTCATACCTTGGATACTTTTTCTTATAAGGCTTAAAACTTGGCTTCCAAGATTGCATATTTCTTATTGTTCCTCTCCATATATGCTATGAATTATTTCCCTTTTTCCTATGATCTTTGCATTGCTTGCAAGTGATTATTATAAACATATTAATCTTTTGGGTTTCCACTATGACTACATTCTCGGTGTTATTTCCATCCTTTCCATCTTTGATCAGAGAAAGACAAATCCCCATAAGTCTCAATGACCTAGCACTTGCATCTCCTCAAACCTCTCTTCGGGTCTCTTGTTTCACAAAGAGCACAACAATACGAGTCATAGTGGCTACTAGCCATGGCGCTAGAAGAGATTGAAGCAATTCCTCTCCACCAAAGTATGAACCAATTCCCAACACCTAGCTAAACCAATCCCTCCCCACCAAATGCCTTAGGAACGTTAACTTGCTACTCAATGAGCCATACAATGCAAATCCAAGAGGGAGGATTGTTGTAACACCCTTCCTAATGTTGGGTGTTAATTAACATATACAACTAATAGTAATTGATTTAATCAATGATAAATGATGACTGTAGATTTTTGCATGTGAAAGTTTTACTTCTGATTGCTTAATTTCTAACATTATAGGTATAGTTTCACTTATTTTCTATTATCTATATCATTTTCATCGAATATCCTAATACCAAATTTCAATGTAATTTAAGAGAAAAAGCATAACCAAGGCAAGAATAACATATTACCTTAGCAACTATTTGGATTAGCAATCCAACCCTAGCAATTCCAATAGTCTAATCCTCTCGGTTTTTAGTCTTTAGTCTCATCTAATCTAAAATAGGGTTACCCAAATTCGGATTGATTCTCCCAACCAACTAGTAGCTCAACTACTAGTTATAGGAAAACTGTGGAGTTTCCTAGCCCTTTGTGCCCACAACTCTAACAACAACAACAATCACAAAACCTTCAAGTTCTAGAATCAACCTCAAGGTTATAGTTCAAAATTCCAAGTTACTAACATACATTGTTTTTTCCCCTCTCCAACTCCTCTTCCATGTGTCAACAACCCCCTTTATCATCCTTTAAAAATCTCCTTTTAACCAGTTTCTCCCACAATTTTCCTCCCTTCTTGAGAAGGGCCCTAGGAAAAGGTCAAAATAACATAAAATAGTAATTTACCTTCCAAGCATAAATGATCTGACTTAGCAAGGAAAGTTTTCACATTTAATTCAATTCACATCTCATAAGCCTAAATATAATAAAATATTCATTTATCATAAATAGTCTTAGAGCAAGCCAAATTCCAATCACATCAATTTATATTTGGTAAGCATCAAATCAATCAAATTCTAAAATGACATGCAAATGTCAAGTAATTTAAACCAATGTCAGCTAATTGAACCTAAATGAAATGCTGATTGATACAAGTACAAATGAAATGTAGTTATTTCTAAGGAAATGCAAATGAACCTAAATGAAATGTAATTAATATACATGCAAATGAAATGATGATTATAATATTATATTTCAACCCTTACTACACCCATCATGCATTAACCATTAATAATAATAACAATTTATTTGCTAATATATATTAATTGATACTAGTGTACGCGTGCAAGGTATGTATGTGTGACCAATGTACACATAGCTTGTGTGTGTACTAAAGACCAACATAGATCTAAATCCTAGGCTCTATCAAGCGTCGAGAGGGATCAAATCTCTTGAGGTGCAAACCTCTTCTTAAGTATTGCACTCAAGGAGCTATCGGCTTTGGTGTGTCATATATATATAGCCATTGATTTGATTCAAACTAAAATACACATTTTTTTATTTAAGGTCGACATATAATATTTTTATTATTAATATTTAATATTATTTATGGTGGAGATATAACCTCCTAAACCATGTACAATAAAACCATGGGTTGTTTAGGAGGCCTTGCACATGGTCTTAAAACCATGTACAAGGCCAACATTTTTTTTGTGGATAATTCAATTTTTTATTGTTTTGCTAGGTAGGAACATTACAACATCTGCCCCCATATTAGGATGTTTTTGTGGCCGACATTTATTTTGGTGGATAATTAAATTTTTTTTATTATTATTATTTTGTTAGTAACAAAATATTGACAAACGTTACAAGATCTCCCTCATGACAAACGTTACAAGATCTCCCTCATACTGGACTGTAGAGCGCCTCTCGGCGCAATAACCATAACCACATCTAATGCATAGTTCCTGAATGATCATAACCACACATGCAAGGCAATAATCCAGTAAACAAAAGTTATACAATCTTACTAATTAAGTCACAATACACCAATACGAATTGGACATTATACTTAGGTTTACCCTTAATGAATTAACCAAAATAAAAGTGGTATCTCTAATTCCCAAACAACTTTCTTACTAATATGAATTTTCCTTTCTTCCTAACCTACTTCCATCTTTAATTTCTATTTATTCCTCTATTGGAATATGTTGGAGCGTTACCTATATTGACCTAAATCCCCATATAATTTGTAAGTGGAAGCACGACTAAATCAACGTAACTTTCCCAACAAGCAATAGGTAGTCACCATTACAAAACTAGGAGAGTATGGCTTAACACGACCCTCCCACAATTCTAGGTTTTAAAGGATAAATGGTGGGTAGTACCTCCACCCATCCTAACGGAACTAGAGTCAATGCCCTATCAATATTTACACTATGATGTTATTATTGTTCTTAGAGTTGCATCATCAAATGATCAATTTGGGAAACGTAGTTTCCTATATAAACTTGCATTAGCCCACATATCATATGATGCAAAAGCATTAAAGCTATCGAGTCATTCAACTTTTGGAGGACATGCTCCAAAGAAGTGATTATGACTTTTAAGAAGAATTTTAAGTTTTCTATGTAAATATTTTAATTTTAATGTTAGATAGGGTAGGTGATAGTTTAAAATGTTTGAATATATTTGAATTGGTTACGATATAATTGAATCTGCACTTATTATCATAATTCAAGAAGTCATTGGAGGTTTGGTTAAGATTTAGTTATTAGAAACGATTGTAATTAGTTACACGCCGGAAGTTGGACATGTTAAAGCTTTTCTTGGGATTTCTTTATATTGTAATCCCACGAGAAAAACAGAGGTTCGAAAGTTCAAGAAAGAGTTCATGAAGTATGACCTTGGAATGTTGAACCATGCCCTAGAATATAGTCTAGGGATATTAAATGTGTATATTTGCAGTTCATTAATGAAAAGGAAATTCATAAATTATATGTGTTGGATTTTTGTACCTATATGCTGGTTGGACTCTCATGGATTCTTAAATTGATTAATTTTTTTGGGCATACATAACCCTAGTCGTAGAACAATCATTGCATTTGGTAGAATATTTTTTAGGAGAGGACGAGATTATTGATTCCATTGAAGGAAGAGAACGGGTTAAATATATTGTGTGAGATTCTAGTTATGAAGAATGGAATATGAACTCTTGAAGAAGAATAGATCTTGGAATCGGTTGAAGAGTTTGCTGAAGAGTGCATTGAGGATACCAGTGCCAGAGTAACCCTGTGAGATCCGTTTTTGCAGCAAAGATTCGACGAAAAGTAATCAAGTTTTAAGGTATTGTTGATTAGTTTTAATGTACGTTAATGGAGCAAGAATAGCCATGTGCAGGTCAGAAATTAAGTGATAATTAACATATGGCCAACCCGTGAGATTGGGAGTCGTTGGGAGTCGGTGATTGCAAATAACTATTAATAATCATAATTCAACATTTAGAAGTGAAGCGTTTGTTTTGGAACAACGTATTGGGTCTGGAATGAACTCTGTACAAGTTGAAATTGCTACAGGTAAATTGGAGTCTTATGTGTTTGACTTTTTGTGAAGAATAAGACATTGCTCTTGGATGAACCCATGAGTTCAAGCATCTGAGGATGTATGCTAGTTGAATTGAAATAAAGAATAAGAGCCTGTAAATCTGGTAATGCTTTTCCCTTGTTCGAAAGGATTCTATGCCATAGAAAATCGTTGTTTGATATTGGTGACTATTTTATTCCCAAAGAAAAGAGATTGCGATTCCATTTAAGCATGTTCAGGTTGTGCAAGCCTTGTTTAGTGTTCCCAGGAAAATAATGAAGGCGTATTGGAGGGTTACATGCAGAAAAATGAAAACATAGTGCTTCTGCACGTTGTTTCCACTCTTTACAAGCTTTGGAGATTCATGTAAAACTCTTTTAAATTCTCTTCTGTCTTGAAATTGAATTATTTATCCACGCTTGATAGAAGTTGAGGGCATCATAACAGTCGTTGATTGAGATGTGTAGCGCTGATTACCAAGTTGCAGAGTTGCCTAACTTTTTGAAATAGGTATTCTAAGTGTATCCTCCCGAATCTTGAACCAATTTTGGTATCAGAGTAGGAAACATCCTGCAAATAGAAACTGGAGAAAGGCATTGAAGACCTAGTGAGGAAGATTATGTATGTGTTCAAGCAGTACACCAATATTCTGGGTAAGAGTAAGCCAGATTGAAGTTTCTAGATAGTGAAGGTGAGAAGACAGGCATAGTATGCATTTCCAGGTGTATCGACTGATGATAAGTCTTGGATCGGTGGGGTTTAAACGCCCAGATTGGACTTATATGTCCCCTTGTGAATCGACTTATGTCAATCCATAACCTGCGGAGTTCAACAGCGAGGTGAACACTCTCACTGTTTGTGTGGATTAATTTGGCATAGAGTTTTAACATTTTGTGAACTTGTATAGATTGTTTGATTTGATGATAAATGGAATGCGCCCAACTTGATATTTATAGTGAATGTGGATCAATAGTTTTTAATTACAGGAACAATTTGGATGCGAATTTAATAATGGATGTACTCATTTCAAAACTGAAATGTATTAGCTTATATGAAGACCTTGTTTCGCAATAATTATGCCAAATTGCAGTGATAACACACAGTAGAAAAGAGGAAAGCCATTTGAGAAAGGGACATGGGGTTTTAAACTCCATAATAGAATTTCAAACCTTCAAATTAGATAGCTGGAAAGGTGAAAACCCATAGTTTACGAAGGTACCGAAGAGTCATTTAATAAATAAATCACAACCAAAAGGAGATAATTCCAGTCAAGGAGTAGCGGAAAGCAGAGTTGTTTTGAAGTCACCTTGAAGGTTTGATAATAGAATAAGGAAACTCTGCAACAAGATATTTGCAGACAAGATGGGAAGTCCCAGTAGTGGAAGTTGAGCGGAATTGGAGAAGGAAGGAAAGAAACATGTAGGAGTTTATGCAACAACATATTTGGAAGCAAAAGGAGGGTACACTTAGCCAAATATACTGAGTTGGAGTAACATTCGAAGAAGTGGTAAGTTCAATGGTATTGTATTTTCACATTTGCTAGGATATGTTTTTATTCTATGAAGTAGCAACTGAAGGAAAAGAATTATAGCATATTGCAACTTGAAAGTTGTAATAAAAGAGCAAGAATGTCCTTAATGGTTGAAGGAGTTGTAGTGGAGGAATCTCACACATCGAGAGAGGAAGTGATTTCAAGAGGAAAACCTGGAAAGAGTAGTGAAAGCTCAAGAGGTTTTGAGCAAGAGAACTAGGGTAATACCAAAAGACCAAACTCAGAAGAAGCTTGGTGAGGTTTTTACAGCAAGGTGGAAAAGACTTGTTGTTGTAGAGCTTTAGTTGCAGTCACATTGAGTATGGATGAACTCATAGGGAAAGAAAAAGAGAAGACGACTGTTGATAGTCATGTAAGCGGTTCAAAAGGAGGGCACAATAGAGTGAAGGAATATGCTAAAGAAAATGGAATGAATAAGATGAGTGAGAAGGAAATTGAATGAGAAATAGCTGAGTTAAATCTTAGCATGACGAGTATGCCGCTACAAGAAATGGATAATAAAGACCAAAAATTTGGATGGAATCTTAAGAATGAGATCAAGTGTCCTATTAGACAACTATATGCTAAGAAGTTGAGAAAAAAACTGAGACATTGGATAAGGTATCTGTTGAGAGGTAAAGGGCTCAAATTTACTGAGTATGATGAGAACAAGAGATACTTCTTGGAGAAGATAACGGTGAAGAAGTTGAACAAAGACCTATTGAGAGTCTCATAGACTATTTCGAGGGTGAAGATCAACATGAGGATATACTGACAAAGCTATTAAATGAGGCTAGAGAGCCTTCTGTTTTTAAAACTGAAGATTTGTGTGTAGGTTATGCGGGTAAAGAAGTGGGTAGCCATTCAAATCTGTCATAAAGGAAGAAAATATTGCAGAAATGTATCAAAGAAACAGAGACAAGAAGAATCCAAAGGGGGTAGCCATTCAAATCTGTCATAAAGGAAGAAAATATTGCAGAAATGTATCAAAGAGACAAATCCAAAGGATGAAATGGAAGATAGTATCCTTATGAGAGAGGGAAAGATCACAAATGAAGAACAACATTCGGCTATAATACTTACATATTTTGAAGAAGAATCGAAGTACCTAGAAGACTGGTTAGTAAAGTCTAAGGTTGAAGACATACATCTCAGAGAAGAGGTTGAGGTAATAAATTCACCTTTACCAAGACAAATTTTGTTAAGTAATTGTGAATGTATACTGACCAAAGAGGTAAGAGGAATTGCCTTTGAAGATAGTATGAGGACCACTCTACAAAAGGATAAGATGATGAAGACCATACTAAGTTTTCATACCAAGACAAGTTCGAGGAAACCTCAAGTTAGTAAAAGGATTTAGTAAACAAACATCAAAACATTTCTTTGAAGCAAATCAAGCAACAGGCAGATTTGTGTGACAAGAATATGAGGCAACCATATGCCGTATTAAATTATGGGGAAAATTTTGGAGAGCATGCACAAGGAAGAAATGCAAAACAATTTTTTTTTCAAGGGACATTCAGAAGTTTAAAGATGCTGCTAAAACCAACACAATTTTAAATACTATGGATGAGGGGAAAACTCAAGGATATGCAGATGAAGGATTATGTGGAGCGGGGAACCAACTTATAGTTGTGACTAAAGAGCAGCTTCAAGAATATCCTAAACATGTTTTCGATAAGACATCGGCCTAGCTTGGGCTGCACCTCATTTTGAATCGATGCTTTCATCATTACAATTTAGCCAGCTTCAAGCCCGGAGAACAATATTAAGCATGCAGCAGAGTAATAAATGCTCTGGCTGCAGCATTGTGAATCCTTAGATCTCAAACAAGTTGAGATCCAAGGGTTCACAATGCTGCAGCCAGAGCATTTATTACTCTGCTGCATGTAAAATATTTTTAGCCCTTCAAGCCCACCCTGAGCACGCTTTTGGTGCTCATGTACGAAGGCTATCACACACCAGTACGAGGAGGAGCTCAATCGCTATTAATAACCAGGCCGTAATAGCTGTTGGATCTTAACTACTTTGAGATTTAACGGCCTACTACATAGCAACCTTTACATTAAAGCTTACCTAGTAGGCTAATTAATTTTCGTCGATTGATCCGAAGTTGCAAAATCTGCCATAATCAAATCCAAGAAACTTTGGATCTTGTCTGGCCCTTCTATAACGGTTAGCATTTAAATTATATGATCAGTGCCATATGCCATATCTAGAATGTTAGCAGGTCACCCGGGAGAGTTGTAACTGGCAGGAACATCCATAGCCACAGTGAGAATTCAAGTATTTCAAGTATTTCGAATAATGGTTACTTTGTTATTACGTTATCTTGTTTCATCTGCTCAATTTAATTTTTGTTTTGTATATTAATCTCAGTGCTGTGTTTTCCTTCGACTCTTTTGACAGGGCTTGGAATGGCGAGCCCAATGCAGACTTTGTACCATGTGTGCACAGGCTTGCCGTGCTAAACAAACAGAACAGTATGTTTGGAGTCAGGGTTGGAATTTGATGGGCATATGCTTGTTAGGAGGCATTTTACTCGTTAAAAATGTTAATATGTCGTTTCAAAAAACAAACAATTTGTCAAAAAGTTTGACTGTTAATTATCGTTTTAAATAGTCACAAATTAATATTTGTTAATTTGTAGTTTAAAAAAAACAAACAATTTATCAAAAGGTTTTATATTTAATTATTTTTTCAAATCCTCATAAATTTTTATTAATAGATTTGTTAAGATATACTTATTCTTACATAAGTGTTGTTATATATATATATATATATATATATATATAATAAGAATATGTTAAGGGGCTGGAATATGGTAGGATAAGACTCAGGTCTAATCCAGATTGCCTTTTTTGGTCTTTCAAGTATTATACTGGATCTTTAACGGCGGCAATGGCATACGAGTGCGTGGCGGATCACTATTTGGAGCCACATCCTGATACATCTCTTATTTACCAGATTCTTTGGAAATTTAAAATTCTTGAAAAAATCCGTTGCTTTATCTGGCTCCTATTAAAAAACAAGGTGTTAACTTGGGATCAGCTCAAAAAACGTGGCATACAGGGACCTAGTTTCTATTTACTATGCAAGAAAGATGAGAAATCGGTACAGCATCTGTTTATGGATTGTTATTTTACAAAGAGTACCTTCGAAGCTATTTTTGAGCACTTTGACTCCCGATCCCCATATAAAGCCTCTGCGGGAGTTTCTGTGCGTCTGTATCTTGAGCATTGGGTTCGTGCCCATTCCATTGACTACTCCAAGCTATATTTGCCCTTATTCACCTTTTGGTCAATCTGGAAACATCGGAATAGATGTATTTTTGAAGAAAATACACCATCTGTCTATTTGGTCCTTCTTCAAGTTGAATTGCTCTTTCATTCATATACTGTGCCTGTTAAGAAGACTAAGTACAGAGTCATTGGTCTGCCTCCAATAACTTATTATCCTTGTGGTTATTTTGATGGTCCAGCCGCCAAGAACATAGGGGGGTCAGGTTTTGTATTACATATGAGCAGCTCTCACAGTATTCATTTCTCCATGGGCTGCGACAGAAGTACTAATACTAAATCTGAGCTGATGGCATTATGGGCTCTTCTCTCTGTTTCTAAGATGATGGGAATTCCTCTACTCTCTAAATATGGCGATTCCCCACGGGGTCTTCACTTAGTGAAACCATGCCATAGCACGTTCGTTCGTGGCATATGAAACAATACCCCTATTTTCAAAAAATATTGGAAAATACCT
>LPNX010577629.1:0-17209 GCA_001517045.1 Pseudotsuga menziesii
GTCTTCAAGCACCTGATTAACTCTCTCAGTTTGACCATCTGTCTGAGGATGGTATGCAGTGCTGAAGTTTAGCTTTGTACCCAAATCTGCAAACAACCCCTTGCAAAAGTTGGAAGTGAACTTGACATCTCTGTCCGATACTATTGCCTTCGGCAATCCATGCAATTTAAATATCTCCTTCATTAAGATCTTTGCAATGTCACCAGCCTCATACGTAGACTTAACCGGTATAAAATGCGCTGCCTTAGTCAACTTGTCTACCACAACCATGATGGAATCATGTTGTCTCCAAGTCATCGGCAATCCTGTAATAAAATCCATGGAAATAACTTCCCATTTCCACTCTGGAACTGGCAAAGGCTGCAACAAACCTGCAGGGTGTTGATGCTCAACCTTTACCTGCTGACATTTCATACACCTAGAAATGTACTCAGCCATATCCTTTTTCATACCTGGCCAAAAGTACTGCTTTCTAGCTGTAGCAATTGTCTTCTGATATCCTGGGTGACCAGAATACGGAGCTTGATGGATTTCATCCATAAAAACTCTCCTTAAATCTGCTACATCTGGAATATAAATTCTTCCTTTAAAAGTGAGAAGTCCATCTTCTTCCAATTTATATCCCTCATACCTCTTCTCAAGACTTTGCTGCTGCAATTTGTCTTTTACCTGCTCATACAATTCATCTCCAGCAGCATGACTAACAATCTGCTGCCTCAAATCTGATTGGAAAATACTAAGAGATGCCACATGCATTTCTTGCATTTTCCTGCTGAGCGCATCAGCTACCTTATTCTCCTTTCCTTTTATGTGCTTGATCTCAAAATCAAACTCACATAAAAACTCCAGCCATCTTGCTTGCCTAGCATTCAGAGTAGGCTGATCAAACAAATACTTCAGACCACAGTGATCTGTTCTGAGCTCAAATCTCCTACCCATCAAGTAATGCCTCCACATCTTGAGAGCATGTACTATGGCTGCGAGCTCTAGATCATGAGTGGCATAGTTCTTCTCATGTTCCTTCAGCTTTCTCGACTCATAACATATCACGTGGTTATCCTGCATAAGGACTCCTCCAAGCCCTTGTCTGCATGCATCGGTACATACCACAAAATCTCTCTCTGGATCTGTAACTTTCAATACTGGTGCACTAGTGAGAAGATTCTTCAACTGCTGGAAGCTTTCTTCACACCTCGATGTCCATTCGAACTTCATCCCCTTCTTTTGCAAAGAAGTAATAGCATGTGCAACTTTGGAGAATCCCTCAATGAATCTCCTGTAGTATCCTGCAAGTCCCATGAAAGATCTTACATCTGTCACATTTCTTGGAGTAGGCCAATTCATAATGGCTTCTATCTTTTCAGGGTCCACAGATATACCCTCCTCTGAGATAATGTGACCCAAGTACTGAATTCTATCTCTATAGAAGTCACACTTGCTCAGTTTTGCATACAACTGATGCTCCCTGAGCACTTGCAATGTCAACCTCAAATGCTCTTCATGCTCTTCATGCTCTTCCTCATTCTTAGAATAAACAAGAATGTCATCAAGGAAAACAAGAACAAACTTGTCCAAATACCTGCTGAAAACACTATTCATAAGGCACATAAATGTAGCTGGTGCATTTGTGAGTCCAAATGGTACCACTACAAACTCATAGTGCCCATACCTTGTCCTAAAGGCTGTCTTATGAATGTCTGCATCCTTGATTCTCACCTGATGGTAACCAGACCTCAAGTCAATCTTAGAAAATACCTTTGCTCCTCTCATTTGATCAAAGAGGTCATCAATCCTAGGCAAAGGATACTTATTCTTCACGGTAACCTTGTTCAACTGTCTGTAATCAATACATAACCTGAGTGTACCATCTTTCTTCTTTACAAATAGAACTGGTGCTCCCCAAGAAGACATGCTCGGTCGGATATACTTCTTGTCCAACAACTCTTGCAGTTGCATCTTCAGCTCTAGCATCTCCAGTATACTCATCCTGTAGGGTGCCTTGGACATTGGTGCCACTCCTGGCACAAGTTCAATTGTGAAATCAATGTCCCGCTTTGGAGGAAGCCTTGGAATCTCATCAGGAAACACATCCCTGAATTCCTGTAACACCCGATAGTCCTCCAACCTGGGAGTTTCATCTCTCGTTTCCTCCAGAATCTGAGCTGCATACAACTGGCAACCCTTCCTACAGAACTTCTTTAACTGCATTGCCGAAACCTGCCTCACTGAAATCACCTTTTGGATACCCTTCACAACTACTAGGTTTCCTTCTTCATTCAGGCATTCAAAAGTCTTATTGTAACAATCAAGTTTCACCCTATGAGCTTCTAACCAATCCATTCCAATGAGGGCATCATAGGAACCAAGCGGTAGAACATTTAGATCTACACAAGTGGCCAATCCATTCATGACCAATGGACATTTCTCTACCACTTCGCTGACCTTCCTCTTAGTTCCAGTGGCTAGCTGGACTAACCAAGACTTTCTATGCTTTACTTTCTTAAAAGCACAAATATCCACTACTCTAGGAGTAATGTAACTGTGAGTAGAACTAGGGTCAATCAAAATAGAAACAGATTTCTCAGCAATCTTACCTGCTACTTCAACCACAGCTGACTGGTGATCTGCCTGACGGTCCTCCAGTCCTACATAAATCCTAGGAACTGACCTCGCTACTTGACCCACTGTTTCTGCTTCTTGAACATTATAAGCTGGCCTTACACTCTCATTCTCGAGTGGACAATTTCTGCGCATGTGGGGTCCTCCACATTTCCAACATTGAAGTGGCCCTCTATTCTGTTGTGGATCTATAGGCTTTTCTCCGGTCACTCCAACTGGCTTACTTGCAGCTTGGGATGGCTGCTTCTGCTGATTCCTGAAAATAGAAGGTTTAAAACCTTTCTTTCTTTGGTCAAACTTCTCGTTCTTCTTGTCCTTCCATGCCTTATGGTAATCTGGCTTACCTTTGCTTTGCTCATAGCAATACTTAGCCTTCCTTATTGCTTCTTCAAGAGTTCTAGGTTCATAAAACTCAATTCGATCTTTGTAAGACTAAGGTAATCCACTCAGAAAACGCTGGACCTTTACCTTTTCATCTCTGATGTACCAGACATACCTCAACAGCTCCAAAAACTTATTTGCATACTCTTCCATGGTCTGTTGTCCCAATCTCAACTCATGGAACTCCTTAATCTTGTCATCATAATACCTGTCAGATAGATATTTCTGCTTAAAATACTTCTTGAACTATTTCCACTTAAGTCTTCTTTCGCTGATCCTCTTCACTTGCTTGAAGTGTTCCCACCAGATGGATGCCCTTCCATTCAGATTGAATATGGCAACTCTTGCCTTCATGTTTCCTGAATAATCATGTACTTGAAAGTACTTCTTAATACCAAGAAGCCAAGCTTCAGCCTCTTGTCCAGTCTTTATCTCACCATCAAACGTAGGAGGTTTAGCTTTCTTAAATTCATCTCGAGTGAGATCCCTGTGGTGTCTCTTCCTTTTCCTTTTATGGGAAGGTGGACTTGAATCCCCACTGGATTCTTCAGAATCAGATGACCCACTAGGAGTCCTTCTCCTTCTCCTAGTACTACTCTTACTGCCTTCTGGCTTTGCGGTATCTCGTCCAGAATCTATCTTCTTATGCAAGTCTGTCAAACTCTGCAACATTGCAGCTTTCAACTGATGCTGCTCTTCCTGGGCTTTGATCAGGCTTCTCATAGTGGTTGCAACATCAGACGATGTCTCTTGGAATCTCCTTCCATTTGACTCAATGTCATCATTTCTATTACGGGCATTTTCTCCCATGGCACCTTCTGCTTGCTCGTAGGAATCCCGAGCATCATACCCATCATGGGTTCTCATACTGAATTGCAACTTACTTACCAAGTGCACTACCTGGAATACTGCCCTGGAAGGTGACTATAATTCTGCAAACGTGTTAACGACAACACAATTGTTAGATGCATAACATTGATATAAATCATAATCATTTACCTTTTCCGGAAATAATCATAAAATTACAAATGTCCAAGCACACAAAATTTCCTTCATCAAAGAACGTCTATCTGAGGGGGACGACGGGGGTCAAGGGGGCTTGCCCCCTTGTGGCTTCCCGGCGCCACTGCAGGGCGGGTCGAGGGCAACGCCCTCATTTTTTTTTTTTTGTAAATTGTTGATTTTCACGCAATCTGGCGCATTAGATCGCTGCCAATTTTCTCATTTTATCCCCTGAAAATTTCCCTGAAGAACAGCTGAAAAATCCTTCTAAAAACAGTTGAAATCGGCCCCCAAAACTATCCTTCCTTCCGCAGTGTCAGCTCCGGTTCCATTCTTTCTTCCGCAGTGTCGGCTCCTTTACCATTCTCTCCTCCGCCGAATCGGCTGTCGGCTGTATCTCTGATCGGGTGGTCTATTCATCTGCGCAGCCGCAACGGTGGCTCCCCCGGAAGTTCCAGCCTTCCGCAACGTCGGATGCTCCCTCTCTTTCTTCTTCTGATCGGTGTACTTTCTCTTGCGGCGTCGGCAGTCTTCTTAATCGGAAGCCAGATCGATTCGCCGTCCGCAACGGTGGGCGAGAGACTTCACCAATCCGTCCGCAACGGCGAATGCCCACTTCGCCAACTCTTCCGATCGGCGCTTAGAATCACATCGGACGTCGGCAGACTCTCGAAACGTCGGACGTCGGACCACTCTCCCTTCCGATCGTTCCGACACTTAGCCAAATTTTTAATCTTTCTTTTACTGTGTCGGCTGTCGGCGGACTTCCCAATCGGAAGCCGAAGCGATTCGCCGTCCGCAATGGCGGGCGAGGGACTTCACCAATCCATCCGCAACGGTGGATGGAAAGATTGTGAAACCTTCCGCAACGGCGGAATTTCACTTCCTCCGATGGCCCGACCGTCCCATACTTAGCCGATTTTCAACTTTTCTGTGGCGTCGGCGGTCGGGTGACTCTTGGGTCGGAAGCATGATTGCTTCGCCATCCGCAACGGCGGATGGGGAGATTGTGGAACCTTCCGCAACGGCGGATAGGGACTTCACGAAACCTTCTGCAACAACGGACAGGAACTTTGTGAGACCTCCCGCAATGGCGGAAAGGGAACTTCTCCCATTCTCCCGACTGTTCACACTCAAGCAAAAATTCCCAATTTCAAAATTCAAATTTTCACAGTCTTCCACTGGTTCGGCTGGGCATCATGAAATACACCTCTGTCAGTGGTTCTTCTTGGCCCATAGAGGCCCACTGCTGCAACTCAGAAGCTCTGATACCATTAACTGTCACGTCCCCATGCCTCCGACCGGCAAGGAGGACGCGATCCATGGCATTAACCAAGCATACTAACAGCCTCATGAACATGTACAGGAAGTAAAATGGCAAAACATAATGCTGAAGTAGAATGCATTGAAGAAAAAACATGCACATATACAATTGTTCATCATACACAGCTGAATTAATTCATCTTGCACAGCGGAAACCTCATGCATTCAAACAAGCATTTTTGCAACATGTTCATTTCCATTTAATTAACAGTAAATATAAAATTGCAGAGGTAAAATACACAAGATTACTTATCTTATGAAAGCTTCACTCCGCAACCAGCTACGTCGCTGCAACGTTCCACCCAACCATAGGCCAGTGTGCTCCTCAATATCTCAGCAACGCTGCCACCCCCGAGCTGGGCATGATTCTCCAAGGAATAAGGGAACTAGCAGGCTTACACATAGCCACGATACACAAAAACACACAGCCAAGCCAACCAAGTTGGGTTTATCAAGCCATTAAGGAGTTGATGAAGACAAATTGCTAAGCTGGTGAGCTCATTATAGAGCCAAGAATACCCACACCAGAACTAGCCTGACCTCTAAGACACCCATCCACACCCAACACAAGGAACCAGTCCCTTCTCTGCTACACAGTCCCTCAGGCCCTGCATTCCCTTCCAGTGTTATTCAGGGGTGATGGAGAAGAAGGCCAGCCCTCTAGCTCTGTCTGAGTGGTTTCTAGCACCAGGTTTATCAAGCAAACAAGCCAACACCCTTACTCCTCACACAGTCCAAAGACCAACAATTGCACTCAGGAAATCAATTCAGCTCTCACAGCTTAAACAGGGAAAAACGAATTACACAGCCCCATACGTAACAGCAAAAACGGCTCACAACATGGGGGAAAACACACAGTCCTGAAGCTTATCAGGGAAACCAACTCACAGCAGGGGGAAAATGCCCCAAATAGCCTATGCGTGAGGCCAATAGTTGCTGAGACAGTCAAAAACGTGAATGGCTCTTCACAGCCATGGTAAAAACACATGAAATCACAAAAACGTGAATGGAAAAATGCACCGCAACTCCCAAAATGTGAGGAAGACGACCCAGGCCCTGGCATTACAAAAACGACCTACCATCCATGGGAAAAATGAAGCTAACAGCCAAAATCGTGGAAATAAAAACACAGGAAAAACTCCAGCTGCTCCCAAAACGTGAGGAAACTGAAAAACGTATATGCATAGCAGAATGGCCTGCGTTTTTGGGCATTTTTTCTGCCAAGGAAGTCAGAACACGTTTTTCAAAAATGGGTCTCTGCCCAATTCGAATTTTGGTTGCCCATACTCTTCCCATCCATGCAATAACTAACTCAACCACATTCTGGCAGAAATAAATGATTGGAGAAAAAGACAAGAAAGGTAGTTGACAGCTTGATGGGTTTTCTCATAGACATTTGGCTTTTCCCCATTGGCCCATAGGCTAATTATTTCACCCCCCTTATCCTTAGAAAATCATGCCCCATTCGATTTAGTTGCCGCGACCGTAGCTGGTTGTGTCCATTAATTAATTATGATGCATATTTACATGACGGCCAACATATTATATGTTGGATGCCCCGATATACCATCGGTGACAAATTTAAATCCAAAACATAGCATTACCGATCAATGGTGGGGCTTTGGCCTTTAGTTCCGCACCATGATCATTACAATATATACATCATGTACATTTAATGTAACGGGGTCAAAACCGGGGCATTACAGTAAATATAAACTCCTCACAGGTCACATTCCATAACTTCTAATATTAAAGTTAAACAGTAGTAATCCTATGTATTTTCAATTGACTCTATGGCCCTTTTCCATATTTAAATGCAACAAGAAAATGCCTCACAGCCACAACATAGTATTGCGTAGAAAACGAATGGAAGATCCAAGCTAGATATGTAACCCTCACCACATTGCTAACAGTAAATATCCTTTGCACCCCAAGTTAATAGAAATCGAGTAAGTTCGAAGTTGGGTTACTCTTCCTAAACCCTAGCCTCCTTGCTTCGGGTTTCGCTTGCCTTCTCGATGGATCCTCTTGATCCCGACCCTGGTGATCACAAAGCATTGCCAGATGTCGGCTTTCAGTGGGTGATTGCTTCATAGCCCCCCTACAAGGTCCCTCCAGTCGATCCTAGATTCATGAAGAGAGTCGATGCCCCAGAAGTTAAACTCTCATCCTCGGATTCCAAGTTTAAAGCAGTCACACTTCACAAAAGAGGTCTTGTTGGTCATTTCACTGGGCTTTGGCCATCTCCCGGCTTCATGGAAATCTGGTTGAACAAAAACTGGAGACCTTTGATTCAAGGTCAAGTACAACAAATATTTTGTGGCAGGGATTTATTTGTTTTTCTATTTGAAAAAAGAAAGGATAGGGATCTCATATTTAGGAATGGTCCATATTTCATGGGGCCGATACGCATGTATCTTAATAAATGGGATCTATCATTCAACCATGAAAAATATATCCCCTCCTCAGTCCCAATTTGGGTGAAGCTTCCTCATCTTCCATTACACTGCTGGAACGATGAATACTTTAAAGCCATAGGGAATACCCTTGAGAAATATATTGATAAATCAAAGCCCAAGCCCCTCATGTTCTCTTGCGCCAGAATCTGCGTTGAGGTGGATTTAGAGAAAGGGCTATCTGAAGCTATAAACTTGTCAATGGATAGCCGGAATCATCTGTAGGCAGTTGACTATGAACAAAGCCCCTTCAAATGAAATAGCTACCATGAATATGGGCACTTTGCAATATTTTTCCCTAAAATAATCCAGATAGAGAAAGGGGAAATTCCAAAAGAGGAGTGGAACGAAGTTCATAAGAGAAAAGGGAGCAAAGCAGGCCCAAGCCAGGCATCTCCAACAAAAAAGAATTTAACTGAAAACATATTTCAAGCCCTCAAAACTGCAGAAGATGAAGAAACAGTTACAACTAGAAAAGAAAATGAGAAAAAGACTGTGGAAGCTAAAAAAGACGAGCCAGTGCTCATGGAAATAGGGCAAGAAGATAATCTCATCCCTATTCTCACCCAACAAGATTATATAGAGGTTCTCCCAGAAACTTCTTAGATTTCTGGAGGTTCAGTAACCAGATCTAAGGATAAGGAACACATGGAGGAAACATCATAGGGTAGAGGTGAAGAACTAGAACAAACAAGCAGGAAAGGGAGAAACCCAAGAAAATCCATAAGGGAAATAGAAGCAAACAAAGAAAAGGCATCATGAAAGCAATCAAGCATATACCATATTGTAAGACCTCTCCATGGCAGAAAGATTTCATCAAAAGCTCAGGAAAATAGAAAAGAAAGAGATTTACCCCAATCAACTAAGAAATAATGAAGCTTGTCTCCTGGAATTGTAAAGGGTTAGGAGGAAAACAGAAACTGGAGGAAGTAAAAAGATTAAAGCAAAGTGAATCAATGTCTATCCTCACAATCCACGAGACAAAAATGCAATCTGAAGATTGTATTTAAGTTATGAAAAAGATCTGAAAAGCTGGACATGGTACTGCTGTAAGCTCCCATGGAGCTTCAGGAGGCATAATTAGCTGGTCGTATGTAGCCTCTTTCAAACTCATCTCAAAATATGAAAACCGCCATTGGTTGTTTGTTGAACTTGAAGACCTAAGATCACATGAGGTTCTCTAGATGGAAAACATATATGGACCAACAACCATGGCCACAAGGAAGAATTCTGGAATCAGCTGGATACTCAAAATCATGGGAAGATGCAACATACTTGTATTATAGCGGGGGATTTTAACACTACTATCACCTATGAGGAGAAAAAAGGAGGCTCTAAAGTTCGTGATCCCTTCAGAGAGAGGATGGAAGACTTCATGAACACCTGGAAATTCAGAGATATCAAACCCAAAAAGGGAAATACACTTGGAGAAACAAACAGTTCGGGCCATGTCACATAGCTTCTAGACTAGATCAGGTACTAGTAATCTCCTCCGTTCTTGATTTTTCCATTATTCCTTCTTCAACTATCCTCCCATCTACCATTTCTGATCACAGGCCTATCTCTCTCAATCTCTCCCCTGTTGGAAATATTGGACCTCTACCCTTTAGGTTCTCTTCCTCTTGGAAAAAAGAGTCGGGGTTCTATGAAACAATCCAAAATTCATGGAACATCTTTATTCAAGTTTCCCCAGCTATATTTGGGAACACAATCTAATCACACCAAAAAGGGCTCAAGCTCTGGATAAAAAACCAGTCCCTCATCTCCAAAAAAGACAAATCCTCTCTCCTTAACAAGATTGAATTCATTCAGGACAAAATGGAAAGATATGAGGATACCAAAGCCCTACTCTGGCAGGAAAAGGAAGTTAGCATAAATCTGCAAATTGTCTTTCGCAAAGAGGAGGAAGAAGCTCGACTTAAATCTAGATTACTCTGGCTAAAAGCAGGGGATCATAATACTAGATTCTTCCATAATCAGTGCAAAGAGAGCAATACAAAAAATACCATCAAAGAGATCACTTCTGAAGAGGGAGTCCAAATATTAGATCCAGAAGAAATAAAAGCTGAGATAAAAAATTTCTTCGAAGAACTTCACACTGAAGATGAAGAAGACCTTGAAGAATACTGAAGCTCTCTCAATGATGAGATCCCTAATATCCTTCAACAAGACATCGGTTTTCTTACTCAAAAGGTCACTCTTGAAGAAATCAATAAGGTTGTATGGTCGCTCCATCAAGACAAGGCTCCAGGTCCAGACAACTTCAATATCAGTTTTTACAGGAGTTGTTGGCACATCATCAAAAAATATCTCCTAAGAATGATTATCTGGACCCAGTCAAGAGATAAGATAGGGGGAGCTACCAACTCCACCTTCCTGGATCTTACTCAGAAAGAAAGACATCCTTCATCTATAAAGAGGTTCAGGCTGATTTCTTTGTGTAACTCCTCTTACAAAATCCTTACCAAGATCATCTCCATTAGGTTAAAAAAGGTAATCCCCAATATCATCTTAGAGAATCAAGGAGGATTTATAGCTGGCAGGAAAATCTACAACAATATTCTCCTGGTCCAAGAAGCGATACACTCTAGTCAAGCTCAAAAAGAAGCAGGAATGGCTATTAAGTCGGATCTTGCTAATTCCTTAGACGGAGTAAGGCACTCCTTCCTATGCAAGGTAATGTACATATTTGGATTCCCTCCTTCTTTTGTTAGATGGGTAAAATCCTACATTAACAACCCTTGGGTGCCTCCTTTGATCAATTGGAGACCTATCGTCTTCTTTCAAGCCAAGAGAGGTATTTGATAAGGTTGTCCAATGTCGCTCTTCCTCTACATTATTATCACCAACGCCCTAAGTAGAAGGCTTAACATACTTAAAAATGAAGAGATCTTACCTAGCATATCTTTCCTTAAAGGAGTGAAAGCAATTAACCACGCCCAGTTTGCAGATGAAACCATCTTGTTGGAAGTGTATCCACTCAAATTGCAAGAAGGATCAAAACCTCTTTGGACCTGTTTCTTAAAGCCTCGGGAAGTAAATTGAACTCAATGAAATATTGGATCTATGGCTGGAATTGTTCCCTAGTTACCCTAAGAGATATTGCTTATATCAAGGTGATAAAGGTGAATATAGATCGGACCTCTTTCATGTACCTTGGCATTACTATCTCCAAGCGCTCCAACAACTCTCAGTCCTGGAAGCCCATCATTCAAAAGATGAAAAACAAGCTTCAAGATTAGGGGTCTCGATGGCTCAATTTAGATGGAAAGTTAACTCTAATTAAATCCATTTTCTCCTCCTATCCAATATTCTCGTTTTCCATTGTCCTAGATCCCAAATGCATCCTAAACGACATAAGAAAAGAGCTAAGAAACTTTCTCTGGCAAGGAGGGAAAACCCCAGGAAAAAAATCAACTTTGTAAACTAGAGCAAGGTTCTAGAGGATAAAAAGGGCGGAGGTCTAGGAATTAAGGAACCAGGGATGATGAATCAGGCAATGGGAGCTAAGTTGGTTTGGTGTTTCATTTTTAGTAGAAAGGAATGGTTGAAGGAGGTCCTCTGGAAAAAATATCTTAAAAAATCGAGGGCAAGGAGTCTAGACACTTATTGGAAAGGAAAAGGGTCATCTATTTGGAACCTGTGCAAAAATTATGTTGGTCTAATTAAAGACAATATTTATTGGATCCCGGGCAATGGGAAAAGAATAAACCTTTGGAACGACAAGATCCTCGATCTCCCTCCTATTGCCGATTTCAATCTTCACAATATTAGATCCTGGATGCAAGAAATGGGTTATAACATGCTTTACTATATCTCATCCTGGGACAACAGAGGTGATTGGACGGGGTGGAAAACTCTTCATCCTACAGATCATCTCGGAGAAGAGTACAAAATCCTTTCCTACCTTTTGCATGGTAAATCTCCTTTGAATATTCAGGACCGAGATATCAAAGGATGGGGAACTCACAGGCACTACACAGTAAAGGAAGGCTTCAAAAGTCTGAAAAACAATGATGGAAATCAAACCACAATCAACTGGAAAAAGGTATGGAACCTTGATTGTATCCCTAAAGTTAATCTTTTCTTCCGGTTGCTAGCAAAAAATAAACTATTGGCTACTGATAATCTCAGAAAGAGAGGGTTCGAGGGCTCCTCAAGATGTGCTCTTTCTGCCTCCCAAAATGAAATTGCTCTTCACCTTTTTCTTTCTTTCCCAGTGGCCACTCAAGTCTGGGAATGCACCCTTGGATCTTTGGCAGGTAATGCGTCTACCAAGTAATATAAATGACATGATCTCAAACTAGAATTCTGTCTACCCGAGTAGGACTAGAGGGAAGCCTACTATGATGCGAGTTTGGAAAACCATCCCTCATAACACTTGTTGGAAAATTTGGCTCTCAAGAAATAGACCTATTTTTTATGGAAAGAAAGTTGATACTGAGTGGATTGCTATCAAAATTCAAAATATGATTCAGAAAAGTTGGACAGCAAGCAAATCTCCCTCAATGGATCAGAAAATATCAATCCATTGGAATTAAATTTCTGCAAATGCATAAGCTTGCAGAGCAACACTCTTACCATTCGCTCTCATTTATATTGGGAAATAAGAAAAGATAAAAAGAAGAATTCCATCAATGGATGAAGACTTTGCTTTGCCACACTCTTTTCTTCGATGGAGCTTCAAAAGGAAATCCTAGGGAGGCAGGTGTAGGTGGGATCATCTTTGATCTTGGAGGAAATACAGTGGGTTCATATGCTTGGGGTATTGGTCGAAAAACAAACAATGAAGCTCAATGGCTCGCTCTTTTCATAGGAATCAACCTTGTCAAAAAGGAAAACATCAACAAGATCATCGTCTTTGGATATTCTAAACATATCATTCGGAAACTGAGGAATGGCCAAAACTATGGGGCAACTAATTGTAGTCACATGTATAATCGCATCACAAAATTGAGTTCCAACCTCTAGGTCACTTAATTCCACATTCTAAGACAGAACAGTAGTCTAGCGGATAAAATGGCCAACAAAGGGGTTAAGAATAAAATTGGAATTGTCTTAATTAGATACCAAGCCTTCCTCAAGCATGTTCCATAAACTATACTTTTCAAGGGGTACTCACCACTCCATCCCCTTCGATGTCCTCCCTCAATGCTCGAGCATGTGTCCATTGACGCATCAAGATCAGCAAGGTGGTGCAGTTGGCCATGTGAAGGCCTTAAATAGGCATCTCATCCCTCTGTACATTGATATCCAAAGCGATCACTTCGCACGCTTAGCATATTATACCATCAAGAGTTCTCTTAGGTGTTCTCTAGACATGGATAAGTGCCCTCTTCTCATCGTCCCTCCAGAAGAAGACCTCATCTCTCTCTTTGCTGGTTTATTTAGCTCGCAGAACGATAGTGGAGCGCTCCGTGAGGGCGTTGAAGAAATGTCTGCCCCGTCGTGGATATCTCTGGATCTACCTGTCCTCTCATAGGCCTCGCTCAGTTCAGGTATATTTTATTTTTGTAGTTCTGAATCAACTCAGTGGCCTCATCTAGATATGTAGGAGCAAGAAAAATGGCTTCTTCCAAGGACATCTAAGATATCAAGTTCATGCTCGCAGACCTGTAGAGTGGAGTGAGATGGATATTCAATATGGTCGGCTCCAGTGTCAACAATACCAGAAATTTCTCTAATGATTGCGCCGAGAGGTGCTCTACAGCCCAGTATGGGGGAGATCTTGTCACGTGATGTAATGTTTATAACATGCCGGAAAAAAATAATAGTGATAGTGAATATTATGGGAGAGATCTTGTATCGTGATGTAACATTAGTAACGTTTGTAACATGTCGGCAAAAAATAATAGTGATAGTGAATATTATGGGAGAGATTTTGTAACACAAAATAAAAAATAATATCTAATAAAAAATAAATTTTCATATAGGCCAAAATAAATGTTGGCCACAAAAACAATCTAATATGGGGGAGATGTTGTAATCTTCCTACCTAACAAAACAATAAAAAAGTAAAAATTTAATTATACGTAAAAATATATGTGGGTCAAGAAAAAACACAAAATTGAATTATTCATAAAAGAATGTTGTCCTTGCACATGGTTTTAAAACCATGTGCAAGGCATTCTAAACAACCCATGGTTTTATTGTACATGGTTTAAGAGGCTTTGCACATGGCTTTTAAACCATGTGCAAGGCCTCCTAAACAACCCATGGTTTTATTGTACATGGTTTAGAAGGGCCTTGCAAATGGTTTTAAGACCATGTGCAAGGCCTCCTAAACAACCCATGATTGTAGGAGGGCCTTGCATATGGTTTTAAAACCATGTGTGCAGAAATAATATTAAATATTAATAACAATAAAATTATATGTGCACCTTAAATAAAAAGATGCGTATTTTGGTTTGAATCAAATCAATGGATACCTACGAAGAGGTTTGCACCTCGAGATATTTGATCCATCTCGGCGCTTGATAGAGCCTAGGATTTGGATCTACGCTGGTGCTAGATACATCTCCAATCAACTTGATTTCCACGCGTCAAGAATTGAAGACAACACCAGGGATTTGCATGACCTCATGGAAAAAGTTGACTACCTCAAAGAAGACATCCAGAAGTTAACCAGCATGACTGAAGGAATTCATTACTAGGAATCCCCAACTATGGGAGATTGTCAGATGGATGAACCCTTAGCTAGCAAGCCAACCCTCGGACAAGGAGCACAAAGGTGACATGCTCTTTTTACTCGACCGTATTTGTTTTTTTGGGTATCACTGGTCTATCCTCTGGTTTTATATGTAATTTTGTTTATTGCTGAATGATCAATTCGTTAGACAGTACCCATACAGGGGCATTTTGAGTTTCACTAAAAAGTACAGAATCTTCCTCCTCTCCGTCGTTATCCTAAATGCCTCTGTGAACTCTTCTACAATAGTGCAAAGTTTTGAATTTAGACTTTGTAAGGATAGTTGTGCTCAACCTTTTTTATATTTATAAAAATTTCTTCGGTTCCTGTTAGAAAAAAACAGTCAATATCTTTTTCCAGAAGCCTTACGACTCTCGGTCCCAATCGATCACGACAGTAAGGGCCTCGTGGCCATAATTAATTTACAAACTGTAAAATGATGAGTAAAAGTGATATATAGGTATAGGGAAATATACATATTCACATTAATGAACATGAAAACCATGCCACAATATTGGTAAGTTTAAACAGTAACTATCATTAACAGAGGTACTATGACCCTCTCCTCAACTTGAACACATTGCAGGGCAAAGACGCCACGGTCATAATATCTTCTAGGTTAACTACTATTGTAAAATCACAAACAAAACTATGAATAGTAAAACAACACTATATGCTTTCTACAACATCAAGTCTCTATTACAAATGCCTCACGTCGTCTCAGTTTTAAAACCATTACAACCTATAAACAAAATGGAGGTTTGGATAAACGAAACAAAATGCATCATAAACACAACATCCAGCTTGATAAACAAAAACATGGAGTTTATACAATCCCGCACGGGGGCCGCCTTCTTTTTAAAAGAATATTTACAGAGATAGTCGTAGACTGTTTCCAAAAAGAAACAAAACCCTTTCATAGTTTTCAAACCAAACTTCATAAAGTCCATCGACTTTACAGTCGATTTTTTCCCTTCATTACATTTCTTCCAAGAGTAAAGGAAAAATATTCATAGAATTACCAAAGGAAATGTATCACTTTCACTTCGGCAAACATGCACATAGATACTGCCCCAAATTTATGGGATTAATTACACATATTGTTCCACAGAGCCATAAAAGTTGAAGCCATGGGTCTTACCGCCTGTAAGAGCTTCGCGATCAGTATCCAAACGAAAACCGCATCGCAGAGAGCTAATATGGTGATCTCCTACACACATTTTATCCCTGGCGTTAAATCATAGTTTTAAAAACCTTGTACAAGAGAGAAAATCAATAATGGAAATGCATATGGAGTGTTTACCTTCTCAACGAGAGTCATCCAAACTGCATTAGAACGAGGTTTATAAACTCTGTCGGTGTTTTGTTCAATCTCGGACAAGTTCAAAAGATGTCGAGGGCCAATTTTGTTGGCTCCTCCATCTTTGGTTGCAAACAGTAGTACAACGAGGTCAAGCAGCTAAAGGCCAAGTGCGAAAATGAAAAAAAAATTTAACATCAACTGGAACCCCATCGAAAAGAAAAACGCAGTCATTAAGACGTATTAAAACCTTAGGGTTTTGCATCCTCTCCTTTGCCTTCCAATTGGAAGTTTTAGTGCGACCACATGGCCTGCATGTGGAAGTTGTTATGTTACATCATTCGCATATTGATTTCAGCGATGTTGTTCCAATAGTTCTGCCTTTAGTCACATCATAAATAAAAACCAAAACTCTATTCGTATTTTTCCCCACTTTGGAGCTTATAACATATGGTAATCGTGATGCTTGTGATTCCAAGGTGGAGACTTTCAAGCGTATGTTATAGTTTAGGCATATAGCATATGTTTTGGTTAGAACTTTTGCATGCTATGGATAGAGAGGGTATAAGTATATAGTATGAAGATCAAACTAGGTTAAGGTTTAGGCTATTTCCCAAACCAAGGTGGATCACCTTTCCTTATCGTTTTGTTGCTTCTTAGCGTAGGTTTGTTCCTCAACAAATTTTAAGGGTGACCTCATCCACCTACCGAAAGGGAAAAGAAGGTTCATGCATTAGTAGTAAAGACTAAGTAAGACTATGACCATTTTCTTTAAACAGCTCATGGTTGGAATCAATTGAAGGAACAACAAACAACCTGGAGGAACGACAAGCAATATTTGTACAACTTTGTAACCAACAAAGTCTTACAAAGCAGTTTTGTCACATAATAGTATCAACTAGATTGTATGGCATAATATCGACAAATGGTCGTAAAACAAAGCATGCTTATGATAAACACTAACATAGGCACAAAAATCTTGCACTTATTAACATAGGCATTTTCATTACGACAAAAAAATTATGAAGTATAACATCTCTCAGAATTATTTCCTATGAGCTTTTAAATTTATATGCAGTAAATAATTTTTATTTATTTATAAAATTTATGGATGTTACAATATGTGAAATATTATATATGAAATATCATATTGTCTTATATTCTGTGTTAAATTTGTATATATATAATATATTTTAAATTTGAAATATGAAATATGTTTTAAGTTGTTTAAAATAAATAAAAATGTTTTTTTTAATATATATATATATATATTATTCGTATTTTAATTATCTTTGATTTTTTATAAATCAAAGTTAAACTATGGGATTTTATCAATTGGTTAAGTTTTTCTTTCATCAATTTCTATTTAAAATGATGAGCTTTTTAAGGCCTACTTGTGTTGTAGATAATGTTATATATATATATATATATATATATATA
>LPNX010577629.1:17395-35531 GCA_001517045.1 Pseudotsuga menziesii
TATCCTTTTGATTAAACTTTCAAACTTTGGATGACTTTGTAAATAGATAATACATGGTTTTTAAATATTTTAATAAAACTAATTATGTTTAATTAAGTTTTAAAATACTTTTTAAATTATTAAAGAATTAAAAAAATGTTTAAAAAAGTTTAAATTTAAATATAAAATAAAATTAGTATAGCTAGGTATAATTAGCCATTTAGTTTTTGTAAAGATAGCTAGCTCTCAAGCAAAAGCTAAAATATCTAAATTTATATTCATTATTCATACCAAATTGTTAGAGTTAATATAAACACAAAACAATTAGTATTTAAAAAAAATAACATGAAAAACAAAAACAAATTGTCTATTATTTTTTTAACTACCCTTTAAGTGATGCTTATTTAAATGTTAATTAAGCATGTAATTGTAAATACCAATACCATGAAATAAATCTTTGTTACACTTGTTACACTACTTAATTTTTTTTATTTTGTTGAGCAACTCAAACAATTCCAAAATCTGAATGATTTTCTCAATTCCAACCATCTAAACCAAATTTTTAAATAAAAAAAACAAAAAATATCCCCCACAAAATGAATGTCAAAATTGTGTACCACAATTAAGTTTTTTCAATACAACGCAGTCCCTGTGAAAGGGTAGGTACTAACTATAATTTCTGAGATGAGTAAATCCATCAGTAAAACTAGTAAAGAACAGTTGCATGTTGGAATTCAGGAATGTAAACAAGTGGATACCCGTTTCTTACATACGACAGAATGGACTCCCTCAACGGACGAACACGCAGCTTATTGTTGGAGAGCTCAAGTTTCAGTGACCCCGAAATACTTTCTGATATGCAACAAAGGAATGTGCACATCTTCATAAATTCATCGCCGCTTTTAGATTCTATAACGAACTTAAGTATCACCACTCCGTCCCTACTGCCTTCTACGCAATATTCGTGACTGCTTTGCGCAAATCGACACTTGCACTTGATATCAATGTGCCCACACTTAAACCTGTTTTCTACTTCTACAGGTTCTTCATTGCCCGAGAACTCGTACCCATAAGGCACCAAGGTGGTTGTATCTTCTTCGTCAGCTTGGCCCAAGAACTCGTACCTGTTAGGCACTAAAGTTGCATCTTCTGTGTAGGCTTTTTCTCCTCCAGCTATGACTGCGGATATTGTATGGCCCCTCGCAAACTTTAATTTTATGTCAATCGAGGGTTTCAGATTCTCCATCCAGCACCCAAAAACATACACCCGTCTCCTGATTGAATTAGGCAATTGGTCACACATTAAATGCATTACAGTGACAAAATATGATGTTGATCTTGCCATAAAGCAACTTCCTCAATGTTGTGCTGAACTCCGATACTCCCGAAGTGATGATTAACAATGAATGGATGAGCCAATAGACATCGCAGAGTAGTAGGAATAATCCCAGAGAGTTTAAAAAGGCTTAGGAGTGGGTCGTCCGACACTGACAAGTTAACAGGCAAGAGCCAATCATTGTCTAAATCCTTCATATCTCGATTCTCCAGGATCAGCAAATCCAACACTTCTTCTAAGCTCATCACACGACCTACGACAATATGTTCCCAAGCTTCTTTGTAATCTTTGAGAAACACCGTATGGGCGGATTTTTTAGCCATGTTTACTAGAGAGTGCCAGATTAAATTTGTTATGAAATAAGTCATTTTCTCATTGATAAACAGCTTGTTTCCCTTTTTTCTCTCTATAACGAATTCTTTGCCCAAGTACTGCGATTGGATCGTATATAGACGATCATCTAGCTGACGACATGGCAGGCCCATTGGTTTTGTTTCCCTCATCACATGGCATCTAACTTGCTTGAATAAACGACCGAGGAAACATTGCAGACGGGCGACAGTTGGTGACAGGCCCAAGGGCTACAGCAACCTGACCAAGGGTAATAGCAGGCAGGCTATTATGCCTTTTATCAACCCCGCGACTAGTGTGTCATTCACAATCTGCCATAAGCCAAGGCAGAGTTGCAATAACAGCACGGTGCTATCCAAAATTGGCTTGATTGTCGCCATACTTCCTCCATGAACGATGAAAGTTGATAGCTCACTCAGTCACTCACCCTTCTTATTATTCTTCATCCTTCCATTTTTCCTTTCTAAAATAAGCCCTTGTGGTCAGCACAGAGCAGCGGTTTTCTGTTTTGAGGGCATATTCAGCCATTCTTTTTTAACTTCCGCTGGACCAAATCGCGTATTGGTCCAGAACGCATTTGCATTATGATCATATTTCCCGAGGGCTCCATTTTCGTCTTCACGATATTGACCTGTCATATGTTGGATCTTTCACTAGTCACTGTGGATAGGACATTGTTTAGATACTCACCAACGACTTTGGGGTTGGGTGCCAACAACCACTGTTTACTATATTTCATAATAATGCCAGTCATCCTCGATCACTCATTGTATGTACTTTCTTTTTGGACTGAAATGAGGAAAAAAATAGTTGATTTCTGTTTGGAATGCCAGGGGGTAAAGGTGGAACACTAACACCCAGCAGGAAAACTAGAACCTCATGATATACTTCAAACTGTGATTGTACGTAAAATATAGTAAAATTCCACATTCCAGAACGTCTTCTTCGTCCATATGAAAAGACGCATCGAAAGCTCCATTTCGGTCTTCAGAGCGGGTTCGAGTAAAATTTCACCATTGGATTACTTTTCTTTAGCAAATTGACTATTGGATCCATGAAGGACATATGAAAAGACGCGTCCAAGGCTCCGTTTCGGTCTTCAGAGCAGGTTCAGGTTCGAGTTAAACTTCACGCGTTTCGAAGGCTCCCTTTTGGTCTTCAGGTTCAAGTTCGAGTAAAATTTCAACATTGGATTCCTCGTTTTTTTTTAATAGCAAATTCACTATTGAATCCATGAAGGACTATTTGTTCGAATATGTAATACTCGTTTAATAGAATATTTTTATTTAATAAAATATGTTTAAGGGAGACAAAAGTGGATATAGTTGTTAAATAATGTTTGTTTAAGGGAGACAAAAGTGGATATAGTTGTTAAATAATGTTTGTTGACCCACCACAAGAAAAAACATATGGCAAAATATCAGATCATAACTTCTAGTTGAGTGCTAAAGAACAGGAGGCTCATAAATGACTAAGTCATAGGCAAAATACTATATATTAGTATGTCCATGAGGCTCATAAATAACTAAGTCATAGGCAAAATACTATATATTAGTATGTCCATGAGAAGCACGAAGCTAACATTAAACGATGATTAAATCTGTGAATGCAATAGATGACACATTGAAGGATTTCTCTTGTGGTTCAGCTAATAGGGTTATGGAGCAAGTAACTTGGAGTTGGTTGGTCCATAATTTATGTTTAAATGTTTGCATAATGTGTTTTAAATTCTAAATTAAAGAAGATTAATGTAGAACCTAGCCTCTATCATTTATCCTAATGATGTTATGTTTGAATATTTAGAATTCTGATTCTTGAATTCCGCACATAATGGTTTTGAAATCGTCTATTTCTAATTAGTACCATGTAATTCTAAACTCGACTGTTTATGTTTGTACTACTTATTTCCAAAAATTGTTCCTTACTATGTATTTACCAAACTTAATGTAGTATAGATCTCTAATCTTATTAGAAATCGTCTACTCTTATCATATTTAAGCCCTAGTAAAATTTCTCTAAAAACTTAGAAGTATATACAAATAGAAATATTAGGATATAATCTTTTGTTTATAATATAGATCAGTGTCATTTAATAATTACGAAAGGACTGACTTAAGTAATATTAACATTATACAAACTATAGTTTTCCATATATAAATATTTTAATAGAATAATGTTTTTTATAACTAATCGTGAAATTACAAGCCAATAACCGAACTGTTCATGAATATATGTCGCAAGTCTACAATCATCCAAGAGACTATATAAAATCCCAACATTTATGCAATATTAACAATACTATTCTCAAGCACAAAAGTAATCAAGTTAACTCTTCAACAAATCTCACAATCAACATAAAGAAATTATAGATGCATGATTACAGTCGAACTCAATCAAATCGTAGGTTTAACTAATAAAGATACATTCACATGATAAACTACATTATGAAGATCGCGGGATCAAATTTCCTTATAGTAATTAATGAAATTACAGTGTTGTGAAAACAAACATACGGGCCACAGATCCTATTGTATTAACACCCTCAAAGTATGCACAGGATAGTAAAGAAATAAATCAAACTAGACCTAGGACTAGATGATATGCTAGCTAGCATAACTGCTATCACGACATCGAAAGCTCAATCACCAAGACCGGTATCACTATCATCGATAGATGAGTAATAAAACACAAAAACCTTAACTTTAGTTTAAAATATCACAGGTCCTATGGGTCGTGTCAATAAACATAACAAACACTGTAATTATAGGGTTGTAAGTCCACATCGTGGCTACCTTAATTTATACAGAGGAAGAACCTCATTAAAGCATTCAGTTATAACCATTGTGCACTCACAACTATTTAAACAAAGGTGCAAGCTATAAAACAAATGTAACTTTACTCCTGACCGTAAGACCATCGATGATCGTTGTCGTACTTCAAACAAATATTGCACAAGCTTAATGCTAGAACAATTTCATTAACCAAGATTTTAATAAAAGTACTGCTAGATAGCCAAGGCATTGTTTGGGAAAACCCTCAGGGTTGTATCCACAATTTATAAAATAGTGCAGTATTACTCATGTATGTCATGGATAATTTTAGGGGCTATATATAGCCCATGGAATATATTAAGGGGGTTACAAAACTTTAGCGGACTATTTTTCTTTTATGTAAAGGGTTTCTTCAACTAAAATATACTCGCCCAATATTTATTAAAAATAAATAAATCTATAATGAATAGCCTTCGATATATTAATGAGGAAAAAGAAAAAAATTATTTTTGCCCTAACAAAATCTTCCTCCAATCTATCTTTCACCCCCAATTTCTAGAGAAAATATAGTGAAATCACTCTTTCGCCCCCAATTTTCAGTAATGGAGGCTCCCAAGGGATATTTCACCCTCCATTTTCCTTTTAATTTAGGCACATGGTTGCATTTTCCTGTATTTTTAGTGAGTTTCATGTGATACCTTCTTTCATCCCTTGATTTCCAGTATTTGAGGGAGAACCAGGGGCTACTTTTTTTCTATATAAAGGCTACAATGATTCATGGTTCACCCACCTCAGATTGTGATTACAGAGTGAAGGTTCTTGTTGATGTGATTCCACTTTTTACTATTAGTTTTCTGGAAATTTTAATCTTCACATAACATCTCCATTATCGAAAGATCAAGTCTTGAAGTGGCATGTCGCACATACAATTTATGAGAGAATACAAACTCATGTCATGTTTTTCATCCAATAGTTAACATGTTATGATTTTTAGCAAACATTTTATGTTTTTTATCCACAGTTACAATAGATTATTATATTTTGAATTTACCTTTATCATGCTTTTTATCGTGGATTCTTTTTTAGGCCTATTGAATTCTAGCGCAGTCTTGATTCTTAGGGCTCATTCGATGTTATTAGGGTTTTGTTCTATCCTAAGAGTACTGGTTCTATAAAAGTGTAATAGAGCTCAAAATATATGATTTACTTTATTCCCTCTTATGTTTAAACTACTGGTTGACATTTATATGTTGTTAGTGAATGCTACTCTTGATGGAGAAACGCCACATTGTTTTATATATTTAAACTGAATTTGACCCAATTGTTCAAAATTTGCTTTTATTATGATCTTGTTATGCACTTATTATTGGATATAAGGAGTTAATGAGAGTGTATATGTTCATATTTTTTGTATGTTATTGTTGATGTTTGGGATGTTTGTAATATAATTGAATGCACATTGATTACAATGGCAAGGCTACAGTGGAATGGTCATTATTTTGGTTGTCCTCTTGTAGAGATATCCAAAGCATATTGATAGATTCTTTTATTTGTATTGAGAAGATCGTGATTGGTAGATTTTTTATTTGTAGACAAAGTTTGTCAATTTTATTTGTAACCTAAATTTATCACGTTTGGTACTTATGTTACTTATTTTGTTTTTTGTAAGGGTCATTCAGAAGTAAAATGTTTTTTATGATTTTTTTTATGTGTAATTGTTATCATTGTCCATAAATGGATCTAGTTATGTATGATAAATATATGATTTAGTTTGAACAAAATACTCCATTTCCATCATGATTGTATATAATATGTACAGGGCATGTTTGACCTGATCAGATGTAGACATTATGCTATTTGATATCTATTCTTTTGCATTCTATGAGGGTGATTGAAACAATTTTACCATATTTTGCATGCTTTCAAAATTTTCAAGGACATGGATACAAACACCTCCTCAGTTTATCTGAGAAAAACTAGTCTTTAACAGAGTGGTTCTAATAATATGTGTGATGATGCATTAATGTACTTTCCATTATTGCTATTGTATGTTCATATTTCTAATAACCATTGCAAGTTTCTAACTAACTCTAAAAATATAAGTCAAATGACACAATTCATATTTTGATTCTCAACAAAAGAAAGGAAAAAGTGGCATTTGTATCTATAAACAAATAAGCAGTTTATTTTTTCTTAAAGGGTAGTTTAAAAATTAGAGATTTGGAAAATAAGATAATTGAGAATTCATACACTATATTAAGGTTTTAGGTATCGATAATACTCCACATTGTAACCACGTTTTGTGGGTTGCATAATCACTCCATAGTGTAAAGTGTTCAATTCTATTAGTTTGTCGATATGTCAAGGTTTGGGTCCCCACATGTCCATTGGACCATTAAGGGACAAGATAATAAGTGGAGTCCCCCCTTTCCATGATTCTAGTTAGTGTAGTTTTTCACCAACACCTCTAGTTGCGAGTGACCCAATACGTCTTGTGAAATGTATAAATAAATCCCTCCTGTCCTCATTCATGCATTTGTTCACTTGAGGGTATAGGAGTTGAGAGATTTGAGCTCCAGTATATGCTCTTCTATTGCACTACCTTAGTAAAATGAAGAACCAAAAGCAAAGTCTTCCTAGCAAAAGACTCACTAATACATTACAAGATTTTATAATTTGATGAAAGATTTGCAAGTTTTTACAATATTTTATAATTAAGTTAAATATTTGCCAAGTTTTTACAATATCTTATAGTTTAGTGAAATATTCGACAAGATTTTACAAGATTCTATAATAGAATGAAAGATTAGACCAAAAAATATTTAGTTTATATTCTAGATAAAATAACCTTCAATTTTTCCTATATATTAGGGATATTCACCCATATACATATAAATTTTAGGGGTGTTCTGCAAATTATCCTTGATGTCCGTAAGACCATCAATGATGGAAACAAGTTGGTTTAATACAAAATAGCATGTTTTTATAAATACAGAGATTACAAGAACGATAATGGGTATTACACAGCCGAAGTCTGGCACTTCCTTCTATTTTGAACAACACAAGAATATATATATATTAAAGAGTGGTTTTAAGACCATCATTGATGGCTTCCAAAGTAAAATCAAAATACCAACATTAAAAACAGTATGGAAATAAGACCCATCAAGGGCATCCAAACCCTGCTAGGGTATAAACTAAAATATTACATTACATTATAGTGTCGAGCCGACACAAAGCCAAGAAGGGTTTATAAAAACATTTACGAAAGTTCAACCCGAAACACTTATCTTGTTAATCAATGTGGCTACCACTGGAGTCCTCACGACCTTTGCCCAGTGTGACCTGCAACCACGATAGGGTTGGGTCAGTATGGATCATTTTCTAAAAAGAAAAATTCAAGTTTAAACCAGGGTCGAGTGCATACATTACCTGGCTGTTTGGAAACGTGGTCCTGGGAGGAGGTGACCGTGTCGCCTCCCTCTCTAGTGCCGAAAGCTGCAAATTGTCCGTTTGCAGTCATAACAACATGACATTGTAATTTTTAAACCCAATAATAAACATAAAGAAGATTTAAAACTTTACCTTGGCATTTGGCAATGACGGCCAGGGATCAGCTCCTTCAGGGCACCCTTATCCCTCTGCATCCTTCATTCACCGAAAAACATATCAGTAAAATAAAATTGGAAATATCCACTTCAAACCCAATAAAATGCAGACTGAATGTATCAATTTGATGCTTACCTGCTGGAGCAAACTGTTCATATGTTGGAAGTATTGGCAGGCTCATTGGAGATGTAGAATTGATGGAAAACCATCGAGGAAGACTAGGGAATCTAGGTTACCTCGGAGAGAACCAGAACAATGCCATTAACACAATGGAAACAAAGTAAGAACAACACAGAGTAGAGCTTAACCCTCAACTGACCGACCTCCGATAAGAAATAACACCAAATGAGAACTCAGACAGAGTAAAATCTCTTTTACAAACCCTACGAAACCTTAAATATCTCACCATCCATGTGTAAGGCAGAGATCTACTCTTGTGTCGCCTCGTGGGCCTGGCTGCGCGGCCAACCCATAGTCAAGACAAGTTTTAAAGGTCAAACAAAGTACCACTTTAATGCATGGCCAAATCATTACAAAGACAAATCATTGTGAATCCAAACCGTGGATATTATTTAAATGCCAACTGTATAACTTATGTCATGGAACCTTGGAGCATAACAAATATTATAATATAAAAAACCTTATAACATGACAAACCAACCTTTGCTTTGAACACCACACCATGTGAAACCATGATGAGTATGTATCATTATATATATGTGCTAGAAACTTCACGGTGATAGTACTATGGTATATAATGCCATCGTGGGTTATGCCAGGGTCCACACCCCTTTCACCCATAACCATAATATATAGATAATACAAAGATCACCGAATCAATCTATCACCTTAGCGTTATTTTATCCAAGGCCATCAAAATATTTACAACCCATAGCATATTAGTATGCTATAAAACATCAAAACTACATTGCAAGCATAGTTTGGTTTTATGCATTGAAATCTTGAAAAAGTTGTAAAACCATATGATATAATAATTTGACCATGAACATCAAGGACCATAAAGAAATGCATTAAGGCCAAAACATGCAGTCTCATGCCAACAATAAGTATGTAAACTCTCACCTTTTATTGATAACAAGAGTTCACCATATGGAGAACCATACGCTTTACAAACCCCAAGCCTCTGACGCTTAGGGGCAGGTCTTTATATGTAATGTCCTCTTCCAGTTAGGCCTTAAGGCCCAAAACCACTAACCTATGTGATTCCTGTGGGTTCGAACGGTTACTGACAGCTAGGGAATCAGCTAAGGATTGATGCCAACCATAGAAGATCTAGGGCATCATCAAGTGGTCAAGAACGGCCACCGAGGCCAAAGGCCACCCTCATGCATGCCATCCCATCATTATTTTAATGATGCATGCACTATTTAAGTCTCCCTCTGCATGCATGCAAGTCAACGGCAAATTAGAAGATAAAGTGACATGCATGCAAGTCAACGGCAAATTAGAAGATAAAGTGACCTAATTAGGTCAAAGATTAGGGTTTTGCGCAGTTGAACTTTATAAATAGAGGAGAAAGCAAGAGGAGACTTCACTTTTTGATCATGATTATTTTGGGAGTTCTTGGATAGCATCACAACGTGCAACACAGCAGTTGGGGTTGGAGACGGCGTCTTAACAGGATTTCGGCAGTGAAACATCTGTCCTAGTCTTATTCCAGGTAAGCCACACAGGTTCACCACTTGTTCTTCATTCATTTATCAGTATCTAGTATAGATCGTTGCAGGGACACGTGTGTAGATGTAAGAGGGGGTTTTCAGCTAGAAATCCCTAATTAGCTGCTGGGCCTTCAGATCTCAGTTTCCTTCCGAAACCCAGGTACCATTCTCATAATCAGCTTCATACTTCGGTACCCAGTGAGTTTCAGATCCATCAGTGCTCATCCGAAGCAGTTATCAGCCATTTCGGGGTTCCAGGGGGTGAGTAGCTGCCTCTCTAAAGTGATTCGGTACCCTACCTAGAGATCTCAGAACCTTCGCATGCTCCAGGCATTCTCTCCGACACTGAACTGCTATCAGTCCTGCAAATTCTCAGTCCGATCGGACACTTCCTTCCTTGAGGGCGTCACACTTTCCTACTTGGGCGTCTTGCTGCTGGGGGGGATTCACCTGAAGCAGAGGAGCTCAAATCCTCTCCGATCCAGCTTGCAGTACTGGCAGACTTTCTCTGGAGTAGTTCAGACCGGCTTATCAATGGTAAGTGTTCATTCTATCTCGCAAACCCTAACCCTAATTTTTCCTATAAAATAGGGATTTTTGCAGGGCAGTTTGCATGCCCAGTTGTATCAGCATAATTGTTTAGAAATAGAAAATATCAGGATTTGGGATAGTACAGTGGTATCAGAGCTGTTTTCTTGGCCAGCTGTGGGATTAAGAGATGAAAAGTAGATGAATACAGAAGGAGATCCTTTTGTAACCTATAGGAGGAGGAAGAGTAGATACACAAAAGAATTTAAAGATATCCAACTAGAAGATACCAATTCAGACATGGAACAAACAGGTATACATTCAGACAGGGGAAAAGGAACAGGAGAAGAGGAGGATCAGATGGAGTTTCGCAGCTTGGTCTCTGCATTGCAAGACTTAGCCAAAGGACAAAAAGAAGTCCTCAATGCAATCAACAGACTATCAACGAAACCGAAAACAGGTATCAACAGTACACCTCCCTCACCAGTAGATCAGGGATCTTCAAGCAACAGTGGAAAGATGGTGTACACTAACATCCAGAACACTCCGCACATATACAGCAGACCTACTATCAGGCCTACCATTCCTCACTTCTTGGTAGATACAGTAGGGGGCCTGGTCATGTAGGTAGAACCTAGCGAGCCTTTTGGGGCTTATTTGCAGGAGTACAGAGACTTAGGGGATGAGTTTCATGCCGCCATGTATTTCTCTAATTTCTGCAACATGAAGAGTAGAAACAGGCCCAGGAATTTCAACAAGGGTTTCAATCACAACTATGAGCTGCAGAAGACCTTGGGCAGGTTAACTATCCCAAACTTTGATGGGACTCGCGGAGGATCAGCGAGAACATGGGTCCAAAAGTTGGATACCTATTTCCAACTCAACCCCATGACAGAGACCGACGCCATTAAGTTGGATACACTTCACCTGGACGGAGAAGCTCACGAATGGTAGTACCATGGATTGGTGACATTGGGTCACAATACCATACATTCTTACGGTAAGTTCACTCAGAAACTCATGGAGAGATTTGACAGGAAAGATCCAGAGATCCATTTCAGGGAGTTGGCTCAGCTCAAGCAGACTGGTAGTGCAGAAGCTTTCATTTCAGAATTTCAGAGGCTAGTCGTTATGGTAATAGATGTGTCAGAGAGCAGATTGACTATGTTATTCACTGAGGCGAGCCACTACGGGGATGGGCGAAAGCCTACAAACCCCTCACTCTCCAGGATGCTATTAGCAGGGCAAGGGATCTTCAGGATTCAGTCCCCAAAAACAAATTCCCTATGAAAACCAATTTTCCTATTAGGGACAAGGATAGGAAACCTTTCCAGCAGGATGCGCCCAAGAAAACCTGGTTAGATGAGGACACTAGGAAAGATTTGAGAAGGAAGAAGTTGTGCTTCACCTGCCAGGAACCATGGGTACTAGCACACAGGTGCGCAGGGAAGGCAAAGGCACACTACATTGAGGTGTATTCAGACAGTGACGAGGATGACGATGAGCAGGAGGCCACAGAAGAGGAATCACACCAGGGTGATACACCAGAGGGAGTCATTGTTACATTGTCTGGAGTATCGAGATTCCACACTCTCAAGGTCAGGGGAGTAGTACAGGGTCACCGAGTAGGAGTATTGATTGATGGGGGAGCCACCCACAATTTCATTGACTCTCCTTGGGTAGCCAAGAGAGGTATTCAGATAGAGAAGTTCGAGGGATTCACTGTAGCAGTAGCCGGGAACTCCAGCATGGAGTGCAACTACTGGATCCCAAAATTAAATGTTGCCCTAGGTAACTACCAAATGACAGACTCTTTCTATGTAGTGGATGTAGTAGATACTCATGTGGTATTGGGTGTTCAGTGGCTTTATTCTATAGGGAAATACACTACGGACTACAGGGAAATGGAAATGGAGTTTCAAGGACAAGACGGTAAACAGGTAGTTTTGAGGGGCATGAACACTTATCCCCCAAAATCGGTCTCGTCACAGAGAATGGAGGCAGTCCTCCAATAGGATGATATAGAATGGGCTGCAGAATGTTTTGTCACCTTCAGGAAACCCCCAGAGACCAGCACAAAACACCCAAGTGACATTCAAGCCTTTCTACAGAAACATGAAAAGGTTTTTCGGGACCCTCCCTCAGGCAGACCACCAGACCGAGGTTTTGAGCACATCATCGAGCTAGAGGAGGGAACACAAGCAGTCATCACCACTCCTTATAGGCATCCCAAAAGGTACAAGGATGAGATTGAGAAAACCATCAAAGAATTACTGGAGCTTGGTTATATACGGCCTAGTTCTAGCCCCTTTGCATCTTCAATAGTTCTGGTTAAGAAGAAGGATGGTACGCTGCGTATGTGCATCGATTATCGAGCACTCAACAAAAAGACCATTAAGAACAGGTATCCCATTCCCAGAATTGACGAACTCATGGATGAGCTTCAAGGAGCTCAATACTTCTCCAATATCGATCTTCGCTTGGGATACCATCAGATCAGGGTAAGGGACCAGGACATCCCCAAAATAGCTTTTCACTGTCACTATGGTCACTATGATTTTTTGGTCATGCCCTTTGGGCTTACCAATGCTCTCGCCACTTTTCAGTCATGCATGAACCACACCTTCAGGGCACATCTACATAAGTTTTTGCTTGTATTCTTTGATGACATCTTGGTTTACAGCAAAACATGGGAAGAGCACTTGAAACACCTGGACGAGACGTTGAGTATTTTAGAAGAAAAGTCGCTTTACGCGAAAATGTCCAAGTGTGAGTTTGGCATGAAGGAAATGTTGTATTTAGGACATGTGATCAATGCAAAAGGAGTACAGGTTGACATGGAGAAAATACAAGCTATCGGAGATTGGCCCACGCCAAAAACAGTTATAGAATTGAGAGGGTTCCTAGGTCTGTGCACTTATTACCAACGGTACGTTAAGGGATTCTCCCAGTTTGCAGCACCCCTCACAGATCTCACCAAGAAGGGGCCGTTCACTTGGACAGACTTAGCATAGAAAACTTTCGAGGAGATGAAGGTTATTATGAGTTCTTGTCCAGTTCTAGCACTACCAGAATTCTCACAACCCTTTGTAGTAGAATGTGATGCCTCAAGGGAAGGGTTAGGAGCCGTATTGATGTAGAATCATCACCCTATTGCATTTGAGAGCCGTAAACTGAAGAACTACGAGCGCCATTACTCCATATATGACAAAGAGATGCTAGCCATCTTGCATGCTCTCGCAAAATTCAGATAGTACCTGGTGGGCAGTAAGTTCAAAATCAAAACCGATCATAACAGCCTCAAGTATTTGTTGGAGCAAAAGGAACTGAATGAGCGATAGCAGAAATGGGTCAACAAGGTACAAGCCTACGATTTCGAGATTGAGTATGTGAAAGGTAAGACTAATGTAGTAGTTGATGCATTATCCAGGCGTCCAGCCCCATTATCTCTCAGTAGTATATCCACAGATTGGAGGGCATTGGTCTTAGTGGAATACTCCAAAAATAAATTCGCTTGCGAATTATTGGACGGGCAAATTCAGGATGACAGGTACAGGATCGTGGATGACATCATCTACTACAAAAACAGGATATACCTCGTTCCAGAATCCACATTGAGGAAGAAGATCATTCAGGCAGCCCACGATTCTCCTTTATTAGGGCATCAAGGGTTTTTTAAAGATCTACAGGTAGATCAGAGAGAGGTTCTCATGGAAGGGCCTCAAGGGGGAGATTATGCAGCATGTCCGGGAATGTAGCATCTGTCAGCAGAACAAGGTGGAGAACACCCACCCAACATGGCTACTCCAACCACTACCGATTCCGAAACAGAAGTGGGAGAGCATCTCCATGGACTTTATTACAGGCTTGCTCAAGGTCCAAGGGCGAGATGGTTTATATGTCATAGTTGACAGACTGACTAAATTTGCACATTTCTTCTCAATATCATCAGACTACTCGGCAGCTCAAGTAGCTGATTTATTCTTCAGGGAAGTCTTCAGGTTACACGGGTTACCTAAGACCATTATCAGTGATCGAGATAGCAGATTCACGGGTGCCTTTTGGCAAGAGCTGTTCAGATTGGTAGGGACGGAACTGGCTACCAGTATGAGTTATCATCCCCAGAGTGACGGGCAAACAGAAATAGTCAACAAGTGGATCGAAGGATATCTAAGGAACTATGTAGCAGGGCAGCAGCAAACCTGGATCAAATGGCTACACTTAGGGGAGTATTGCTACAACACCACTTATCATATGTCTATTAGGATTACTCCTTTTAAGGTACTATATGGTTACGAGGCATTGCACTGTGCAGATTTGGCATTTGGAGACAGTAGGGCTCATAAGGCTAAGGATTGGATACAGGACAATCAAGACATCCTGAAAATACTGAAGGAGAATTTGCAGACAACACAGAATCAACAGAAGATGTATGCCAACAAACACAGGATTGAGCGGAGCTTCGAGGTAGGGGATTTAGTATACTTAAGGCTCCAGCCTTATAGACAGTCCTCACTTAAGAATAAAGGAGCAGAGAAGTTAAAACCCCGCTTCTATGGACCCTACAAGATAATCCAGAAAATAGGAGAGGTGGCTTATGAACTAGAACTTCCTCAGGAAAGCAAAATTCACAATGTGTTCCATGTATCTAGCCTGAAGAAAACCCTTGGTCGACACATTGCTCCATCCACCGAATTGCCTCCTTTAGATGATGAAGGACTGCTGATACTGATTCCTGAACGAATCATTCAGACTAGAGAGAGGAAGCTCAGGAACAGGGTAATCAGGGAATACTTAGTTCAATGGAAGGAACTACTGCCAGAAGATGCCACCTGGGAAGGTGAACAGGTATTGCAGCATCCCAATTTGAAGTTGCTTGAGGACAAGCAATCTCGAGCAGGGAGGACTGTAATGTCCTCTTCCAATTAGGCCTTAAGGCCCAAAACCGCTAACCTATGTGATTCCTGTGGGTTCGAGCGGTTACTGACAGCTAGGGAATCAGCTAAGGATTGATGCCAACCATAGAAAATCTAGGGCATCATCAAGTGGTCAAGAAGGGCCACCGGGGCCAAAGGCCACCCTCGTGCATGCCATCCCAGCATTATTTTAATGATGCATGCACTATTTAAGTCTCCCTCCGCATGCATGCAATTCAACGGCAAATTAGAAAATAAAGTGACATGCATGCAAGTCAACGGCAAATTAGAAGATAAAGTGACATGCATGCAAGTCAACGGCAAATTAGAAGATAAAGTGACCTAATTAGGTCAAAGATTAGGGTTTTGCGCAATTGAACTTTATAAATAGAGGAGAAAGCAAGAGGAGACTTCACTTTTTGATCATGATTATTTTGGGAGCTCTTGGATAGCAGCATAGCATGCAGCACAACAGTTGGGGTTGGAGACGGCGTCTTCAGCTAATAGGATTTCGGCAGTGAAACATCTGTCCTAGTCTTATTCCGGGTAAGCCACACAGGTTCACCACTTGTTCTTCATTCATTTATCAGTATCTAGTATAGATCGTTGCAGGGACATGTGTGCAACCGTAAGAGGGGGTTTTTAGCCAGAAAGCCCTAATTAGCTGCTGGGCCTTCAGATCTCAGTTTCCTTCCGAAACCCAGGCACCATTCTCATCATCAACTTCATACTCCGGTACCCAGTGAGTTTCAGATCCATCAGTGCTCATTCGAAGCAGTTATCAGCCGTTTCGGGGTTCTAGGGGGTGAGTAGCTGCCTCTTTGAAGTGATTCGCTACCCTACCTAGAGATCTCAGAACCTTCGCATGCTCTGGGCATTCTCTCCGACACTAAACCGCTATCAGTCTTGCAAATTCTCAGTCCGATCGGACACCTCCTTCCTTGAGGGCGTCACACTTTCCTACTTGGGAGTCTTGCTACTCGGGGGGATTCACCTGAAGCAGAGAAGCTCAAATCCTCTCTGATCCAGCTTGCAGTACTGGCAAACTTTCTCTGGAGTAGTTCAGACCGACTTATCAGTGGTAAGTGTTCATTCTATCTCGCAAACCCTAACCCTAATTTTTCCTATAAAATAGGGATTTTTGCATGCCCAATTGTATCAGCATAATTGTTTAGAAATAGAAAATATCGAGATTTGGGATATTACATTATATACATAGTATAAACTATGGTAAGGCTAAGGCCTCGAAAATATAATGCAATTGACGGGATGGGGTCAAGACTATGAACACTCTTCCGTGCCTTAAGCTAGTTCAGCCTATTATAAAGATAAATAAATAAAGAACATGTATAAACAAAGTGCATCACCTATGTAGACATGGCTGAAGGTTTCAGAAGGAACTAGCCATCGTAATCATCAACAAAACCTTTCATAACCAAGAGGACAAAGATGTTAAAAAAGAGAAGAAATAAAACATATAGAAATCTGCTAAGTCAATATAAAAGTAATGCATGTAAAAAAAATTTATTTACAATTTTTAGGTGTGTTACATAATGTTAGCACACCACACTGACAACACTAGGCCTGAATCGGCTCAACACTAAAATTGTTAAAGAAAACAAAATACTAACTTATACTTTATTTTGGTTTAATTCTTTTAAAAACAACAAAAAGAATGATAACTATACTTTGCATGAAACATGGCAGATGCAGAGATGTCTGGAGAAGAAGAACGTCACCCATAAAATGATTTAAATCATGAAGAGGGAAATTTAAAAGAATGAGAAATTTGGGTATACTTCAACGACAATCAAGATAATAAATCTGAACTAAAAGGAATTGTCTAAGAGTTAAGGTTTGAATAAGAAAAGTTAAATAAGACAATGAACGAATTCTAAAGGCTCGTGAAGAATTAAATGCTATTCTATTAGATAAAATACATAAAGATGAGAAAGAAAAAATAAGGAATATGAACAAAAACTACCTAAAACTGTTGTGAGTAAGAAAAATGGAGGAAGGCACCTTCAAGGATACATATTTCAATTCAAGATGAATATTATGGTCCCCTCTTACTCTTTGTGTTTTCTGTGTGACATCTACACCATCCTCCCATATCTTGGAAACTCGAAAATATCCTCACATGATGAATTTTTCGACCCTCTATACACAATTCGAATGACAATGAATGTGCAAGATTGGGTTTTCATCTCTAACTTTGCAATTGGGGGCATGGGAATGCTATGTGCTTTTGAAATTCAAACTTGGTGTTTATGTTAAATATAATTTTGATATATTTCTCATATATTTTGGTATATGTGTTTAACATGTATAAAAAAAAATGTTAAATTTTTTTTTTACATAATTTTTAAATTAATATTAATATAGGTTAACGAGGTAATCTAATGAGACATGAAATACAAGTTTTTTTTAATTAGAGGATGGGAAGACGTCATACAAGATAGACCTTGCTAAAAATTAAGAAAAACTTTTAGGAAGAATAGACATCCATTATATAACCTTATTTTAGATAAGGATAGTTTTTTTAAATCCATCGTTTATAGACAGGGATGATTTTAAGGAACCATACTTATTTAAAAGTGTATTTAAATGTTGACTAATATTATCAATTCTTAAAACGCCAATTATAAAATGATTGGCGATATTTTTCAAAAAATATTTTAATTTCCAATGATTATATATAGTTTATATAATAATTTGGCGATTTTTAGGGTGAAAAAAATTTACCCCATCAAAATTGGGCAAAACAGGGCTTCAAAAAATGCAAAATGGCAAATGTTTTTTGGGAGAAAAACATGGAAAAATAGCCTAGTAGGCTAAAATTAGCCCCTAAAATTATCCATGTTTATCGATCCAGAGGAATCTTTGCTAAAAGATTATCTAGAAGAAACCTTTTCCTAACTAATTAGTTTTCCCTCATAGATTTTGAAATAAATTTGTAATTATAAT
>LPNX010577679.1:7087-99714 GCA_001517045.1 Pseudotsuga menziesii
CACAATTCGGTTTTGCACCTCACGCTCCTGTCAAGGAAACATCATTGCCTTGATAGTTACAGGTCTCCCTCTGTCGACGACAACTCCTCTATTCCAGAGGATAGACCTAGAGGCTCCTGCGCCTTGGACCCATCACCATCTGTGGTGAGTGCCTACGGACCATTTTGGGAGGAATCATTATTGCCTCTCCGAATGGTTGTTTCTCACATGTTCGACTTCAGCACCTTATTCGCATCGTTGAGAATCGCACAGGATATATACCCTTTCCATTCTGTGTCGAAGACCCCGGATTTCCCCCGACTCTAGCACATTGGTGAGTCACTTCGGAACGCCCAGTTATATGTTCCCGTGGATGTCCGGGCTGCGTTGGCGATTATATTCGGAAGCCATTCCGTTCTATGCTTCTTTGAGTACCCAGTTCCGTTCCAGCTCAGTGTACCATTGCACGTATGACCGTTGTCACTCTGATCCAGCAGCGCATCAGTTCCTTCAGAACCACATTAAGTCGCACTGCTGCCCTTCCAGTATATCAGTTTTTTCAACTCAGACATGGTCAGCTCAGCAGTATGTTCCAGATTTGTGTCCCCTCTGGACTCTCATGATATGCACAGTGATTATTTACTCCAGGTATTTCATTTTGGGCCTCACAAGTGATTGTTATGTATCTTGATACGAGCATGGGAATGCCCGCCTCGTCCATATTATCAGATGATCCCTCATCCATTATTGAGGTTATGTACTTTTCAGTCCTTGCAGGTGGTTCGAGATCGGTGTCCCGGACTTCAGTTGCTTCCTTCTCTTCTCCACACCCCAACACAAACCAAATATGACTCATGATGTCCATTGGCCATACGATGAGCTCCTGCCCTCGCACATCAGGGGGCAATCTGTTAACACCCAAAAATGGTTAACTACTTCATCTACCCCGCTACATGGCTCATTTGTCCATTTGCCTACCATATTTCCCTGAAAATCCCACTAAAAGCCTCCAAAAGGCCTAAAATGCCTCTAAAAGGCCATAAAACCATCTAAAAAGCCTCCAAAAGGCCTAAAATGCCTCCAAAAGGCCAAAAAATCCCTTTTTCCTCCAAAAATGTCCAAAATTCCTCCAAAATAGCAAAATCCCCAAAAGGGAAGAAAAAATATAAAATAATGAGGAAAAGGAGGAAAAAACCATAAACAAGCTGCCCTAAACCACATGGTTTCCAAAACCATGGGCCAGCACTCCACCACTAAAAAACTATAAATAAGTGGTGGAGACCCCTCATTTCATAATCCACAATCATAAGCATCCTGCCTCTGCCGAAATTATTCTCGAAACCCTAGCTTACCATCAAGCTACTTTCACCATTGAGAACTCTTTTGGCCCATTTCCACCACCGGAGAAGGAGAAGAAGCAGCTTGGAGCTCGAAGCCACCGACATCGGACCAGCGCAACGGACTCCACCAACCTCCTCATTGGAGGTAACATCAATAAAAATCATTATTCATTCCTTTACAGTTTTTGCTCCATGTTATTTACTTTTTACTACTTTAGCTTCAAGAACGTATTTAGATTAGTCTTTGTTTCAGTTTATCTTTATTTAATTCATACACATCATTGAACTGCTACTAAGGATTCCAGATTCCTTAGTAGGTGCTCATTCGCACAAGCTAGGGTGAAAACCCTAGCTACAGATATTTCCACTATGAGTAATGAAGGCTTTTCATAAACAATGAGCTATCTTGGTGTTCACATATATATTAATGTTCATGTGTTTTGAATTAATTAATAGCTATCTGTGATTTTTTTTAATGCATGCGCATAAATACATTACTCATTGATAAATGATAATCTTGCTCCCTAGGGATAGGTTAGATAGTTAGTTTTAGTTTCTTGTTGTGTGTAATTTAGATGTGAGTGAGTTAAGACAAGAGTTGAGAACCTGCACATCAGATTGTGATCACTCCTCATATTCTCTATCAATCTACATTCTTAGATAGGCACTTGCATATTATACTTAAATTCAAAAAACTAAAATATACACGGTGGACCGGGCCGTAATTGATAAAACCTTTTATTTTGTTACTTGACCTACAGTAGTCGGACCGTAAACCGAACGTATTCCCCATACCAAACAATAACAGGCTAGTTGGGAACGTTTACTGGGGAGAATCCCTAACTGTTGTTACCTACGAATTTCTAGGCATCAACCGTTTTTTGCGCTAGAAGGAGGGCTGCTAGTGCATGGTTGGCCGAGGAAACCCATTTTCTCGAGATTATTCCACCGGTGATAGTTCTGAAAATAGTTTATTTCCCAATCCAATTCCTGAAGAGAAGGGTAAAGAGTTTTTGTTTCCTGTCGATAACGAAGTAGTTGACAATTTGAGAAGAATTACTAGGGATTATCCAAAGAAGATAAGAGGATTACCGATTATCCCTGCCTTACCCAGAAGAGAATATCGGAAGAAAGAACGCCCTATATTGGAAGACGTAGTGTTGGTTGGAGATTTTGAAGAACTGGTAGAAACAACCTTACAGGAAGTTGTTCAGCCTCTAAATCAGTTAGACCCAGATACACCTTACTGTTCACCTGTTCATTTACCACCTCACTCTCCACTTAAAATCATGGCAAATGTAAATGCAAATCAGCCACCCAACCCACCAAATCCACCACCTGCTTGGAGGGCTAGATCACAATTAAACCTAGCACCTCCTTTGCATGACTTACCTCAGGCTTTTGAGAAAATGTTGCCTAAGTTTGACCCAAGTGAAAAGATTTTGGTAGATGATCATTTGCAAATCTTTTACTTGGCTATAGAAGGACTACGGGATGGAGAACATGAAGATGTAGTCTGTAGATTGTTCCCTCATACCCTGAAAGGAGCAGTAGCCTCATGGTATTTTGTTTTTCCTGCAAACTCAATCACAAACTAGGATACATTTGAAAGAATATTTAGAAGTAAATACACAGTCCAAAAAACTCATCCAGCTCTGATGAAAGGGTTAATATGCGCTTTAAAGAAAGAAAGAAATGAAAAAGTGCATAGTTTCACTCAAAGGTTTGTTGCTTATCTAAAGAATTTTTCTACAACTGATAAACCATCTAATAAAGTTCTGAGTGAATACTATACTTCAGCTCTAGGGCCTGAATTGGCCATGTTTGCCAAGATGTCAGTCAAACCTACATTGTCAGAAACTTATGAAGAAGCTGAAAAAGAGAGCATAGAAGATTATCCTGAGCACTTGAGAGAAAAAACTTTTGGTAAGAAAGCGTTGTTACTGACTAAGCCTAAGGATGAGCAATCACATGACTTTGAAGGGATGGTGAAGATGATGCAGAAGCTATCCAACAGAGTGATCTATTTGGAGAAAGAAAAGGAGGCTCATAAAGCATACGAGCCTTACTATAAAAGGACAGAATATAACAATAAATCTAAGCCTCCTCCACACAGTCCCGCATCAATGAATTTAACTGAGGTAGGGATGGATAATTTTTGCACCTTTCATCAGTAGCCTCATTCTAAAAAAAATTTCCCTCAATGGATCAATTCGATGACATTAGTAATGAATCAGCTATTGGACTCTAAACTAATAGAAGATAATGAGCAAGAAGAAAAAAATAATCAACCCATAGAAAAACAAGAAGATGATGCTTTAGTTTTATGGGACTGTGTCTCACTCTTTCATACAAATGAGGAAGGTTCATGGAAATAGGAAGAAACATTAGAAACAAACGTGACAACAAGAAGTCAAGGTTTGTTAAATAAAGACAATTCAATACTTCCAAAGATTAAGAAATTTCAAGAGAATATGAAGAAAAGATAGAAAAACAACACAGATGATAAAATACCTGAATTTACCATTACCAGTCAAGATCCGAAACAAGTCAACATGCCTGATAAACCTATTGAAGACAAAGTTGATAATGTCAAGGAAAATCTCAAAGCACTTGAGATGGGGTACAATATTGTGGAGGACATTAAAAGGGCAAAGGAAAATATCTCGTTATTTGAAATGTGTAACGTACCTCAACAAAAAAAAAATTGTTAAAAGCGCTTGAAGTACCAGAGGAGGAGCTTCCCACTAACAACCAACTTGTAGAAGAAATTGTTGAAGCAAGTGTGGGAGGTAATGCTAGGTTTAAAACCCCACCATTCCTCTTGACTTTTGAGATTTTAAACCATAATGTGCAAAAACATTTAGTAGACTCAGGATTAGTAGTCAATTTTATGCCACTTTCAGTCTACAAAAAGATCAATGGAAAACCTAAACCAACTACCTGGCAGGTTACTCAACTAGACAGGACCAATGTGAAAGTAGTCAGGGAAATGGAAGATGTCATGATTCACTTATCTGCCAATGAAAAGATATGTCAGTTCATCAATATTGTAGTAGCATACATACCTGAGGCTTATGGACTTGTTTTGAGTTTAGATTGGTTAGCAAAGCTAAATGGATATTTTGCATCAGATTGGTCACATCTGTGGTTTACTTATAAGGGAAGTCCCAATCAAATAAAAGTATTAAGAGAGCCCCACATGAAGCACAATGTTACTTAGTTGGAGGGTAAGAATGAACCAGTGAATTCTGTGTTGGGAAATTACTTTATTGAACTTGAACCAGGAAATTACCAAGCAGAAGAAGCCAGCGGTACACCAGACACACAACCCGATCTCCTTCGATTTCACGGGTGGATGAATTTGACTGTAAAATAGTAGACTTAGTTTCAGATGTAGTTTTTGATTCAAGTACAGTAGAAGTAGATAGTTTTTGGACACTCTTTTTTGATGGATCTAAAACTTTGGAAGGATCAGGAGCTGGTTGTGTCCTGATTGATCCAAAGAAAAATAAGCATTTTCTTTCATGTAGATTAGAGTTTGAATGTACCAATAATACAGCCGAATATGAAGAATTAGTTCAGGGACTAAGAAAAACAATTGAATTAAAAGTAAAAATCTAAAAGTGTATGGGGATTCTAAAATAATTATAAAGTAAATTCAAAATCAGATACATTGCATTTCACCTCATTTAAAAGCTTATCAGAATGAAGTGTGGGATTTGCTTAAAAAAAAATTATGCATTTAATATTGTATCCCTTCCTAGACTAAAGAATGCAGCAGCTGACTTGTTAGCTACCTCAGCTGTAAGGCTTGTACCTTCAAATAACAGAGGTTCTATTGAATTAATTTTCAGGCCTTCAGTTCCAGACATGATTACTAATCTACAAGTTTTTGATGATGATCAACAAATCTTGGAATGTTTGATGACTGATGAAACCTTCAAAGGAGCAATAATCGATGATGAAGAAAAGCAAGCTGAATTAAAATTCAACAACTTTATTCCTAAAGGAGTCAAGACCTTAGAACGAATGTTTGATCTAGACAACAAATTCAGAAGGCCAGCAAATGTCAAAACTCACAGCTCGTCCTTACAATTCGAGCTAATAAATTTGGGAACTGAAGTTAAACCCAGATATGTAAATTTGGGAAAGTGTTGTTCTCTAGGTGAAAGAAATAAGTTCATTAGTTTGTTCAAACAATACAAAGATGTGTTTTCCTGGACATATGAAGAGCTTAAACCATATGACATGAAGATTATACAACATGTCATCCCTATTAGAGCTGGAGTCAAGGCTTATCAACAGCCTTTGAGGAAGATGCATCCAAAATTGGAACCTTTAATTCAGAGTGAAGTGAAAAAATTATTGGATGCTAAAATTATATTCAAAGTCAGACATTTGGAATGGGTGTCGAATTTGGTGCCAGTGAGGAAGAAATTCGAAGAAATCAGGCTATGTGTAGATTTCAGAAACCTCAATCGTGTTTCGGATAAAGATAACTATCCAGTCCCACCCATGGAACAAATATTGCAGATGGTTTTGGGTTCTGAGTTATTTTCATTACTAGATGGATTCTCTGGCTATAATCAAGTATTAGTAGCCGAAGAAGGTAGACTTAAAACTACATTCAGAACAAAGTGGGGAACTTTTTCTTACAAAAGAATTCCCTTTGGACTCATCAACACTGGAGCTACTTTCCAGAGGGCTATAGATATATATTTCCGCGGTCTGGTTGGTCGTAGTGTTGTAGTATATCTCAACGATGTCACGATATTTTCAAAGAAGAGAGAAGAACATGAATTCCATCTAAAAAAAAATTTGAGCGTTGTCAAAAATACGAGATCTCACTAAATCCTAGGAAATGTGTGTTTACAGTTATACAAGGAAAGCTCCTGGGTCACGTTGTTTCTAAAAAAAGGATCTCCATAGACCTAGAAAGGATCAAGGCCATAGAACAGATCCCTTTACCCCATAACAAAAAATGTATGCAATCATTCATGGGGAAAATTAATTTTGTGTGAAGGTTTGTACCATATTTCGCTCAAATTGTTAAACCTTTGCAGCAAATGGTGAAATAAAGTATACAATTCAAGTGGACTGATGTAGAGAAGAATGCATTCAGTAAAATAAAGACATCTATTGCTCATTTACCATCTCTCAAAAGTCCAAATTTTGAAAAGGATTTTATTTTGTACACTTTCACATCTGACGATTCATTAGTAGCGATGCTTACACAGAAGGAAGATGGGGGAGATGAGTATCCCATATCATTTATGAGCATTGGTCTATAGGGAGCCGAATTGAATTACCCAATTGTCGATAAACAAGCTTATGCAGTTTTCAAAGCGGTAAAACAATTCAGGCCGTACATACTTAAGAACCGAATGAAGGTAATAGTTCCACACCCAGCTGTAAGGTCTCTTTTAATACAAAAAGAATTAGGAGAAAGAAGAGGCAACTGGGTAACAAATTTACAATAATATGACCTCGAATTCAAACTAACATTCATACTTAAAGGGCAAGGACTATGCAAACTAATGGCTGAAGGTAAAAACAATGAAGAAAACAATTGGGACAATGAAGCTGAGTTACATATGATGGATGTATGTCCTCTTTTCACAGCTCTAGATTCCTGGCACCGAGACCTTGTTCATTACCTTCAGGAAGGATTGCTGCCAGAACATTGGAATTCCAAACAACGAAGAGCATTGCGCCTTAAATCAACTTCATATTAGACAGTTGATGGAATATTATTCAGAAAGAATTATGATGGAGTTCTTCTCAGATGCTTAGAGAAAGAAGATGCAAAGAAGTTCATAACAGAGTTACATGATGGGCCTGCTGGAGGTCATTCTTCTGGAGATACTACAGCCCATAAGATTCTCAGAGCTAGATACTATTGGCCCACACTATTCAGGGATGCGCATGCCCATGTCAAAAAATGTGATATCTGCCAGAGGTGTGGGGGAAGACAAGCCAAAGCAGTAGGACCATTGAATCATGTGATGATAACAGAACCATTCGAGCAATGGGGGATTGATATCATTGGAGAGATAAAACAAAATTCTTCCTTGCAACACAAATACATTTTGACGACAACTAACTACACTAGATGGGTCGAGGCCATTCCTTTACGTAAAGTGAATGAAGATGCAGTCATGAATTTCTCACAAGATCATATTATGACCAGGTTTGGGGTTCTAATTTCCTTGGTTTTTTATAATGCTACTTATTTTTCTTCTATTAGATTAACTGCATTTTCTCATGAAAGAGCAATCAAGTTGCATTATTTTGCGAACTATTACCCACAAGGAAATGGTTTGGCAGAATCTAAAAACAAGAATCTCATTAGGATCTTAAAAAGTACTGTGATAGAAAACAAAAGAAGTTGGCATTTAGCATTAACAAATGCTCTTTGGGCTGATAGGGTCAATCCCAAGTATTCCTTAGGTGTGTCACCGTATACCCTCGTTTATGGAAAAGAAGCTATTCTTCCTCCTAACATTATGCTACCATATTCCATAATAGCTCAGGAGTCTAGAGGCACAGATAATGAAATCCTACAGATTAGAATCTATAATCTCTTGAAGGCAAAAGAGTCTAGGTCTAGAGCCAAAGAATGTTTTAAGCATCAACAGGAAGTAGTGAAACGGTGGTTTGATAAACATTAAGCTGGAAAAAATGAATTTGAAGTAGGAGATCTAGTTCTTAAGTGGGATCACTCGCATGATAAAAATGGGGAAACACACAAAGTTTCAACAGTTATGGGTAGGCCCTTTTTAGATTGCAGCAAAGCTTGGCCCCTCAACCTACAAGTTGCAAGATTTATAGGGGTGGGAAGAGAACTTACCAATTAATGGTTGAGTTCTCAAACCTTATTTTTCTTGATTTTTGTTTTTATTTGTACATAAATAAACTCATTGGGTTTTTTATTTTGATTTATTTTATTTCTGTTTGTCATTTAGTTAGATTTTGATTGATTTCAATAAAAGAAACAAACTTTTGGTTGCATGGAGAACATCAGAATTCTTGATTAACTAAAATCCTTGGCTATAAGACTGTGCACTATTGATTTATCTGGAAGAATTTCTTCTAGTTTAGTAGTTTTCCTAAATGGCTATCAACACATTGAAGTCCTACTTAATCCTTGTAAAATAACTCAGGATCAAAAGGTCTGGAATGCTATTTCGAGGCTCCATCCATCTCACATTTAAAAATGTCTGAGGGGGTGACAACAAAGACCCATGGAAAGGAAGTAGGATAAATAGTATATTATATATAAATGATCCCATGCCAAGAATTGAAATCCAAAAGGAAAATAAGAGTCAAAATCTCCTAAGAAAGCAATATGTATCAAAGCAAAGTACTGAACCATATGAGTACAAAATTGCCGAAGTTATTCTCCATCTGTGAGCTGAAAATTAAATACATCTCTCACACAAAAGGACACTATGGATAGAGGAGGCTTAATAAAAAATTCAGAAAGAAAGGCATGCAGGAGGACTCAAACAGGGCAAGAAATTCGAAAAGCACAAAAGTGCAAAATGGCATGGGAATAAGGAACAAATGAATATTTTTGTTTACCCTATGTTACAATCCTGTGGTGTCCAAGCTGGGAGCTACACGAAGATAGAGGTAAAAAATGAAACATATATTCCTGGCCTCAAAAGAGTTATCTTGACTTTGAAATCTTGGTTTCCATTTTCCTAAATTGGACTATCATCAATGATTAAAAGTACATACATTTGCCATTTGGGAAATTCATACATCTAGAAGAATTCAACATGTTGGTTTTCTTGTCAAACAGTCTGTTACTTAAGGGAGAAATTGTCCAGAGATCTGGGTTCACCAGGTAGTCGCCAATTGTTGCAACTGCAACTTTTTCCCAAATTTTTGAAAATTTTGGACCCTCCTTTTGATTTTATCTTGCTTTGATTTGTTTTGGATTGTTGAACTCTGTTGTTCCTCTGCTACAATTTTGAATTTCTGAGTTTGATTTGAGGAAAACTGTTTTCTTTCATTTCAGAAGTTGAATGATCTAAAAATGCCTTTGTCTAGCTAATGATTTTTGACTTTGGAACTTCAAGTTTTGATTTGTAAATGTTTTCATTTATCGCTATAGGAAGTCATGTGAACAGTGAATCGGGGCCGTAGTTCTCTACGCAGCCACCGTTGCGGAAGCTAAACAATGAATGACCTGATGGAAAGTCTTGTTTTTCGTCAATACGCTTCTACTGTCGGCATTTTTTGTTTATCATTGTTGGAGCATTGGTCTTCTACGTCGCCGCCATTTCGGAGGGTAGATGGCAAACGTTTCAATGGATAGCTCTTATCTTTGCCGATGTCATGGTTTTATTGTTTTAACTTTCTGTTTTTCTTTGCGCTATCGAAAGGGTTTTTGACTATTGATCGGAGGGCTAGTCCTTTGCGTCGCCGACACAGTGGCAGCGTTGAGCTCACCATCGCCGATACTTAGTCATTAAAGCTTCTGATCGCCAAAGTTTTCATTTGATTACGGAGGTCATAGTATGATTTTTTCTTGTCATTGTGGCTATGTAGTACACTATCTCTCCGACCCTTAGTTGTTTTATCTGTTGACGCATTACTAGTTAGTTCCCTGAGCTTCCGATCGCCAATGATTTCTATTGTTACGGAAGTCATAAGTTATGGTCTCCACCATTGGGGCAGCTTAGTGAACTAACCATCCGATGTATAGAGTTTCCATTCACTGATGAGGAGTTTGTCAGCCCAAAGCTTAGCGTTTTTTGCTTCCGATTACCAGTAGGTTTTTCCCGCCGATTCTTTTTGGTGTGCTTTTACTCTATGTTATGGAATGGAGGATTTTTCCATGGGTGCTAGTCGAGTCAGGGTTTTTTCTGAGAATAAGAGTCTGTTCTATTGGGATTGTGATTTTAGTTGGACAGCGAGCTTATGGGATTTTCAAACCCAGTTTGTAGGATTTTATTTGCCTTATCTTTTCATGCATTAATATTGTTTATAGTTCATTTTACATAATGCATGTATTGATACAGCTTGTGTTACTTTGTTAAATGCTAAATGGTCTTAAATCTGTTATTTTCATCACAGGATGATTGCTGCAAGTAAGGGGTAGCCCAAACGTCATCGAAGGGGTAGCCCAAAGGTTTTGCTTTATTGTATAAGTATAGGAGAGTTAGATGTAGAAAGGACTTTTTCCCAGATATATTTGTGAGATTTTGTTGTAAGAAGAATTATTTCCTTTTGCAATAATAATTACAAGTTTCCTATTGGAGAAAGCTTGGTGGAAGATTTCAAATGTTGTGCTATGGATTTGTTGAATGTGAACTATTTTGTTTTCATCTTGTGTCCATTAACTGTGAGATTTTTCTAACTCTTTGAACCTATGTTCTTGTTATGAATGTGCTTTAGTTTATTCCATGAGATTTCCACTATGAGTAATGAAGGCTTTTCATAAACAATGAGTTATCTTGTTGTTCACATATCTATTAATGTTCATGTGTTTTGAATTAATTAACAATTATCTGTGATTTTTCTTAATGCATGCGGAGAAATACATTACTCATTGATAAATGATAATCTTGCTCCCTAAGGATAGGTTAGATAGTTAGTTTTAGTTTCTTGCTGTGTGTGATTTAGATGTGAGTGAGTTAAGACGAGAGGTAAGAACCTGCACATCACATTGTGACCGCTCCTCATATTCTCTATCAATCTGCATTCTTAGATAGGCACTTGCATATCATACTTAAATTCAAAAAACTAAAATATACATGGTGGACCGGGTCGTAACCGGTAAAACCTTTTATTTTGTTACTTGACCTATGGTAGTCGGACCGTAAACTAGACGGATTCTCCATACCAAACAGTAACGGGCTAGTTGGGAACGTTTACTGGGGAGAATTCCTAACTATTGTTACCTCTGAATTTCCAGGCATCAACACCTGGGTAAAATGGGAAAAAGAGAAGTTTCTCGAGGCTTCTAGATCATGAGCCTCGTGTCCTCCCTTATCCCTGTCATTGTGGGTCAGTTGAGCTCGAGATCCCCCATATAGGATCTTAGAGGCCACCTCATCCACAAATATCTCAACCATTCCTATCCATTGAGCCTTATAAATACAAGCTCATGTCCATGGTTGAGGGGAGAACTATAGAGGTATTGTTATGCTGTTGGATTGACCACTTGGCCCAAGCAATTTGAGAGCATAGAGAGCAAAGTTGGAGCTTATGGGGATGAAGTGTTGGTTTCATGGAGATGCATGTCGACACTAAGGCTTAATTGGTTGTAATCTTCTCTATTCATCTTAATGCAAAGCTGATTTCCGTCCCACATTACTGTTGCTTTGATTTCGCATGTAAATGTTGTTAGATTCCTTAGTCACTAACATGGATAAGTAGATGATGTTCTAGTAGCTTTGATGTGTTTTCATGTTTGATCTAGTTGTAGGTACACAGTTTTACTATTGAAGCAGCATTCTAGGTATCGACAACATCCAGGAAAGGTCTTCATCCTTTGTCGTTTAGTCATTTGTTCTGGATCTGAACCATTCAAACCAGAGGAACAACTTTTGTCCGTAGAAGGTGAAATATTCCTTCTTACAAATCTAGCGACTCTGCTAGGGATTAGATACATATATCAGTTGATCTGATATTCGTTAGTTCTTGAACTCTTGTCCAAATCCAGGCTCCATCTCCAAATCTCTTCAGTCAAATCTGCCATCTGACTTAATAAATTTTGGTTTGAAACTTTTAGATCTATTCAGATCTGAATTATTTCAACTTTTTATGCTCTTTTTTACTGTCAATCCACCAATTTTTTCCTTGATCTGATCAATTTCTAACTTGATATTTTGTTCTCCTTTGTGTTTTGGATATATTTAGGGAACTGCTCATGCGTTGTTAGCAGTACATAGTGCCACCGCTTGAGTCCCATTATCCAGAAATGCTGCTCGTCCAGAACTACTCTATCAAGACCCCTCCAGCGCGGTGCCAGGTAGGCCCTATTCCAGACTTTATATTTTCATTTTTGTGTGTTTTTGGCTTACTTTTTGCCTTACTTTTTTGCATTCAAAGAGAGTTTGTGTTTCTTGCATTAGATTCTACATTATTTTCTTTTCTTGAAACCTCTTTCTCTTTTCTATAGATATTATTCATTGGAATTGGAAATATACATTTCATTTTCATGAGTAGGTTTCGGTTTGTTTTGGACTTGGAATGCATGAGTGATTGTTTTGAGTCTTTCTTTGCTTGGGTTGATTCTTGTTTCCTTTTGCATGCTGATTTTTTCAGTGCTTGGTAGGAAAGATTGCTTTCTCGTTTCCTTGTCTATTTCAAAGAGAAGTTTTATTTTTCTCTCTCCTTTGCTTTATTCAAAAGCATTTTTGGATGATTTTATTCTTGTTTCGTGCATGATTGTTCAAAATTCTAGATCTTAATTTCATTAAGAAGAAATATATGTTTTCAACTTTGCGTGCATTAGAGTTAGTTTTGTTTGGAAACGTTAGTGAAATCATCTTTCCATTAATTTTTTATGCATCTTTTTCAAGGATGAAAAGATAGGAAACATTTTTGGTTTATTTATGTTTGATGTTCTCTAAATCTCTTTTTTATTTGCTTTGAAGATTGTTTAGGGTGCATTGATATTTCACTTTTTTTTTGAAAAGAAAGAATTTCATTTGCATTTGGGGTGTGCATTTTTTCTGGAAGAAAAGTAAATCTCTCTCCCTCTCTTAAGTAGAATTTCATTGAAGAGGAAAACTTGCATTATCATATAGATCAGTGTGGATCTTATTTAAATTCAAGTTTTCACTCCATGGTTCGACCTAAACGCACAAGATAAAATTAACGATAGTACTAGGTTAAAAAATTTAGCAATTTGAGTGATAAGTTAGAGACATGTTCGGGCATCGTAAAACGTAGGAGCTGTCATTAATTTGTCCGCACTACATCCCAGGACTCGCACGGTTCTTCCATGTACCGTCAGTATATCGAATGGCCTTTCACGTACCCTTGAGGTATATAGAAAAGTACTTCACGTACTCGATTGTATATAGGAAGGCCCCTTGTGAATAGTTGTGCATTAGACAATACTACTACCGATTTGAGCTCCCATGTACCTTGCGTATATCGGGAGACCCTTTTAGGAATCCTCAAAGCATCTGAGTTATCCTTTTGGTATGTTCCATGAGATTCCTGACTCTTATCCACTCCTTTCACATGTTTGCTTGTTGCTTTTAGTTTGAGTAGTACTTTCTTGTGTGTGGTAGTTAGGGGGTTATTAGAGAGTTTAGAGATGGAATCCTCATCTGGGACTAACCAATAAAGAGATCCCTTTCCAAGTTTTACCTTTTGTATTCCCTCCAAGTGAAGGTATTGGTCCTCCCTTTATTGCCACTCTAAATCTTCCCGGGTTAACTATAGGATTACCGGTCTCGCTGTTTAATCTGATAATTCCTGTTACAATTGATGTCTCAAATGTCACCTCTCCTCCGGGAGAGGATCAACCTCAACCTAATCTCTCTTATTCTTTGTCAGTTGTTGTTTCACCCCTTTCTTCTTCTTCGCTTGACCAAAGCTCTATGGTTAGTAGTCATGTGGATAAGAAAAAGAAGAAAGGGAAGGGCAAAGAGAAGAAGGATAAGAAAGAGAAAAAATAGCAACCATCTGCTCTTGATGGTGACCATTCTAAGAGAACACCCAAAAAACCCAAGTTCCCTTGTAAGCTTTGCAAGGGGGACCACCTTCTTAAAGAGTATCCCAGTCTCTCTCGTGTACAAGAAGAGTAGTCTATAAGATCGAAACCGTCTGTGTCATCAACCTCTGATCATCATGTTGATGATACTCCCTCAACCAATGACCCATTGGTAAAAGGTCATAAGGGTAAAGTATTGTATCCTTGTTTGATATGCAAGGCTATGAATCATACTTTTCTTTGTCCAAGCATGGAGAAGCTTCACGTTGGTTGGAAAATATTACTGATCATCAACATGTGATTCCAACAAGTGATAGTAAGTTATCCCTCGATTCCTCACTAGTTGACCAAGTGATCAATTTAGTTTCATTTATAATTGATCCCACTCTTCCTTCAAAGAGTGAAGTGATCGAGTCGATGCCATTTCCACTTAATCCCACTCTTTCATCAGAGAGTGTTAAGACTAAATTAGTCTCTTTGACCAAATCTTCGTCTTGTTCTCTCTTCCAGTAGAGAATGAACTGAAACCTGCTGAAGTTTTTATACTTCGTTCTGAGTGTTCTCGACAAGAGGAAATTTTGTCTATTTCGACAGAACCCTCACTGAGTAGTGAGGTTTCCTTTGATCGGAGTAACCTAACAGAGTCTCATATTCATTTGAGTGTTCCTTTCCAAATAGTTGTGAATGTTATTGCTAGGTGGACAGTTTGCACTATTGTTGACGAAGGGGCTTCTGTTAGTATTATATCCTCAACTGCTTGGTAAGATTTATTTTCTCCTCAGCTTGTGCCAGTCACCGATCAGATACTAGATTTTAATCATAGGCCTACTGCACCTTTAGGGACCCTTCATTATTTACCTATTACATTAGGAGGGAAAACTGTCTGTATTGATGTTATGGTGGTCCAAGGTCCTTTAGATTTCAATTCACTCCTTGGACGTGATTATGTTTATGCCATGAAGGTTGTATTGTCCACACTCTTTAGAGTTATGCATTTTCCCCATGATGGGAAGATTGTCACCATTGATCAGCTTTCTTTTCTTACACTTGACCATCGCATCACTCCTAGTAATCAGACTGCCCTAAATGTGCCGCATGTTCTTGTGGTTCCTTCCCCTTCTTCTAGTTAGCTTCTTCCCATCATAGGTAAAATGAGGGGCATGGCTCTAGTCTATGGACATCATAATGGAGCTAAGCCGCTAGCTTTTATGTAATGGGGGAAAACCTACCAACCTCTGGATATCATTTTCGGCAAGATTAGGTTTGAGAGCATTGTTTACTTTTGGTTTCAAGCTCATTAAAAAATAAAACCACTCCTCAAGCATAGTTTACCTTTTGGTTTCAAGCTTGCACAAAAATGAAACCATGTCGGTGAGCATAGTTGCCATTCTGTGTCAAGCTCGTTAAAAAATGAAATAGATGCCTGTGAGCATAGTTCCCATTCTGTGTCAAGCTTGTTAAACAATGAAACAGATTCCTTTGAGCAAAGTTCCCATTCTATGTCAATCTCATTAAAAAATGAAATGGATCTCCTCAAGCATAGTCTACCTTTTGGTTTCAAGCTTGCATAAAAATGAAATCATTCTTGAGCATAGTTCATTTTCTATTTCAAGATCGTTAAAAAATGAAGTAGGTTTCCTTAAGCATAGTTTACCTTTTGGTTTAAAGCTTGCATAAAAATTAAACCATGTTCCAAGCATAGTTACCTTCTATTTCAAGCTTGTGTAAAAATGAAACAGATCCCCTTCCCTTGAGTCGAGTCTTCGCTTTAGTGTTAGAACTTGAACCTTATTTTCACCTGCCTGATTCTAGTTCTTCCTACCCCCCTGGTGAACATTTTCACATTAGTAACCAGGTTTTTTAGGTTGGGTATGGAAGAAGAATCATCAGAAGAAATGAAGCTGGGGAGCATGTCGAGCCCCTAGCAACCATGCTGGGGGTGAGCTTCGCTAAGCAATCATGCTGGGGGAAAGATTCCAACCTCTGTATATCATGTTAATGGGATTTTTCAAGCATAGTTTACCCATTGGTTTCAAGCTTGCATAAAAATGAAACCAATCTTCGAGAATTATTTCAACTAATATTCGAGGTCGTTAAAAACAGTAAGATTGTGTTGAGCTTACTTTTCATTTTCCGTGCTCTGGTTAAAACATTAAAAGTGGTTTGAGCTTAGTTTATTACTTTTTCATGCTCTGGATTCAAAACTGAAAAAGTATAATGGAGTCTTCTTTAAAATATTTTTGGGCTCCTTAAATACGAAAAGATTGTTGAGCGATCTTATCTTCTTCACGCTCATTAAAGCATTTGAAGAGTCGTCTCTCCGACAGTAGGTTATCTCTTTTTCGGTTCGGATAGACTGTTTACGAAAAAGGAACACTCCAGCCAATCATGACTGGAAGAGTTCTCTAAGGTATGATTTTATACTTTTTTGGGCCCTAGGGACTAAATCATATGAAAAAGGACCCTTGGGAGTCTTCTTCCGTGGTTGTTCAGACTCTCTAAACATGAACGACACCGAGTTTTCTTTCATTGGACTCGTTAAATTAAACATTGAGAGACTCATTTTGGGAACGAACCCCTCCTCTCTTAGGTTCATAAAGCATATGAGCTAGGACTTGTCTTCAGACAAGCTATACCGAGTTTTTGTTACCCTCTTTGAACTCGTAAAACTGAAAAGAGGCACTCATTGATCATGATGGGGAAAATGGGAAGGGGATCATTTTGCAAATAAATGGCAGTAGTTTTTTGTTACCTTTGAACATGGCACTTGTCTGCATATCATTTCAGTCAATTGGGTATTCAACTAATCTCCATGACAATCCACTTTCATGAGTCATGCCATTCATTTGAGTCTTTCAAAAGAATGCATTGTCCACTGTCGCATTGTGTATTTGTCTTGTTCAGTCATGCTGCCAAGTCTTTTGTCGTGCCTCCTGGTGTTCAAAGGGAAGTTGAAGAAGTTTTTCTTCTACATTCAAAATAGTCTCTGTGTCAATACTTTTGAGTCAGCCCTATGGTTACTACATTCACATCATTCCAAAACTATGTTCCAAGTTTCATGTCGTCGATGTGGGACTCATCATGGCCCTCCTTCGACGAGACTATTCCCATTGACATCAGCTCATCATCCGGGAAATAGTCTCAGAAACAAAAAAACTAGTACCTTGAGATTTGTATGCCTTAATGATAGATTCTCTTGCTCTCAACATAGGTTCACATCATTGACATTTGATCAATAGAATCGATTGGGTGTTCAACATTAGGACATCTATTCACACTCAGTATATTGTACTAGGGTACCTTGGGAATCATTTTCATCAATGGTGATCTCCCTTGTACTTGTTAATGGTTCAAATCATTGGCCGACAATCAAGTGGTTTCTACCATGTTCGACTTCAGTTCATTGTAATCACATGGATAGAATCGTAATTTACGAAAGACGAGAGGAAGACCCTGGGTATTTGTTTAAAGTGCTCATTAATTTTCCCCAGGTTGCGATGGATTTTTGTATATCTAGCATGGATCCACATTTGTATGGTCGTTACTATGCTCAAATTTTCATCTGTATGACATAGATCTAAGTTGTATGTCTGGAAGCTATGTCCAAGTTTGAGTCCTCTATCACATGGATCTACACTGTATTCTAGTAGCCATGCTTGTTTATTCCTCCCATGGATCTTCCCTGTATTGGTCTGCAGCCATGAGTTGGTTACTTGTGTCTATGAGTCAAAAATATTGATGTACTATAGATGCCTACTTGATGACATGCTCCGATCGAGCCGACATTTTTACCTCGAAGTGACAACTTTTTCTCTCAAAGCTCTCGTTTATCATATCCCTCTAAGATTCATGCTTTGGGGGGCATCCTGCTATACCCAAATTCTACCACCACCATGTGATAAGACCTTTGACTTACATATTTTCCCTTAATCCCAGCACTTGGAGTGGAAACCCATGTTGTTTGTCAATATTACATAAAAATACTCAGCACTGCACCTTCCTCATTAACCATGAGCGGTACCTTGCTCGCACTGCCTACAAATTGTTTGCCATAAGCGGTGCCACCGCCTATGGCCTTTGGTCGATAAGAGTTTCTAACCTAAACTGCTCTATCATAAGAGGAGAAAAGTTGTACCCTAGGTAAAATGGGAAAAAGAGAAGTTTCTAGAGGTTTCTAGATCATGAGCCTCGTGTCCTCCCTTATCCCTGTCATTGTGGGTCAGTTGAGCTTGAGATCCCCCATCATAGGATATTAGAGGCCACCTCATCCACAAATATCTCAACCATTCCTATCCATTGAGCCTTATAAATACAAGCTCATGTCCATGGTTGAGGGGAGAACTATAGAGGTATTGTTATGTTGTTGGATTGACCACTTGGCCCAAGCCATTTAAGAGCATAGAGAGAAAAGTTGGAGCTTATGGGGATGAAGTGTTGGTTTCATGGAGATGCATGTCGACACTAAGGCTTAATTGGTTGTAAACTTCTCCATTCATCTTAATGCAAAACTGATTTCCGTCCCACAATACCTTTGTTTTGATTTCGCATGTAAATGTTGTTAAATTCCTTAGTCACTAACATGGATAAGTAGATGATGTTCTGGTAGCTTTGATGTGTTTGCATGTTTGATCTGGTTGTAGGTACATAGATTTACTATCGATGCAGCATTCCAAGTGTCTACAACATCCAGGAAAGGTCTTCATCCTTTGTCGTTCACTCATTTGTTCTGGATCTGAACCATTCAGACTAGAGGAATAGCTTCTGTCTGCAGAAGGTGAAATATTCCTGCTTACAGTTATTGAGTTATTGTGTGATGCCATTTCACATGGTGTTCTCTCTCTTGAGGTACGGCTTGATTTGCAGTTAGTAGTTTCACAGCTTAATGGCTCGTATCATATTAGGGATCCGATATTATTACGAAGATTCTTGCATGTGAGATTGTTAAAATAGAAATTTGAGAATATAACATACATTCATGTTTCAAGAATTTTTAATCAAGTTGCTGAGTCATATGCTAACTATGTGTTAGATTTGCATTTGTCTCATAGACCATAAGCATATCACAAACATACATTTTTGCACACATGTAAATAAATAAATTTGATCATCATAAAAAAATTTCATTAATATCCAAAAAGTGACGTCATAATACATAAGTGTCATAATACGAAATTGTGGCTTCCGAGCCACCAAAATATAATACACGGTCCTACAAAAAGGAATACTCTCAGGTCTCTAAGCCTGAGGAGGAGGAGGGGGGTTCTGGTCGTGGTAGCACACTATGGCTCTAGCTAGCCATCAAAATAATTGAACCCATGCCCGTGGTACACCAACCACCTAGCGCTGCATGGCCTCAGGAAAGTCCTTGACTTGCACCACGGGTACCCTGTGCATCAAGCGTACAAAGTTTGTGTGAATTATTTGGAGCGTCTGCTCTACCTCCGCACCCATATATCGTCTCCTCTTCCCCTCTGTCTATGACGAGAAAAAACATCCAGTCACCATGGTCCAAATCTGCATACACATGATAGATTGTCACTATGTGTTGTGACACCAAAACATGTCTTTTGAGTCAATATATCAAAAAACACAAAAAAAATTAATAATTCAAAAAACTTAAAAAGTGGGTTTGGGATTCTTTACCTATGTCGCCATATTCCATTCTTGGTGTTAGGGCCATGTTTGGATCTCCATGGAAGTCTATCCCTGCATAGGAATAATCATCAATGGAAATGATCATCCTCTTCCACCATGGAAAGAAGTCTGCTAGGTAGGGGTTAGCCACCCTACCTCCGCCTAGTCTGCATATAACATTTTCCCAACATTGTTGGGCCGGATCTCAAACTTTGTGTGGAGGAATGTCCACTCTAGGGCTTAGCCCTAGTACAAACTCAAAGAAGAATGTGCTCAATATGCTATCGAAACCAAAGTTTCTCACCCTGCCCATCTTGCAGTCATTGAGCTGTTGTTTCATGTTGCTCAACAGCGCAGTGCTCCATTCATACACTCCACCTCATAGAACATCAATGGCCGAGAGGCCTGGTGGAGTGAAGATAATTCGACTATCCTGCCTAATGCCAATAGTATGGCCTTCAGTCCCAAAACCTGGATAGAGTTTGTCGAGATTTGACTTCCAAAATTTTCCATGTCTGAAAAACAGTACACCATAATGTACTCATCAATAGTCAATCCACCTCTTGGCCCGCTAGATCAAATATTTACCACCTCTCCTCGTCAGGATAATCCAGTGATAAAGTATATGTCCTCAACTTCTATGATGAGTGACATCGTGTCAAAGTGAAAAGTATCAGAGTCTGGATCCTAGTAATCCACTAGCATCTGGAGAAGTCTTGGTTTGGCCCTCGGGCCGCTAAGACACCAAAACTTATACAAACCACACGCACGTAATGCTCGTTGGGCCATTAAATCACCTTGAACGGCCACTTCCACATCACCGTGTTCTCTCTCCCTCCACTTTAATACCATTCTACACAAAAAACAAGAGTTTTGATTATCATTTTCCCTTGAAAACATCATTCGCGGCCTCATATGTGACTATTTGCAAAACAGCCACGTATGTACATGGGTTTGGGTGTTTTTTCCGCATATGGCCAGCCCTATACATAGAAATAACCCCGATTCCCATGTGGGGTGAAACACACAACTTAGGATGGCCTAAAAAATTAATTGGACCATGAAAACTTAAAAAATTTGCATGAAATAGGAAGAGGAGGACATGAGGAGTTACCTGGATCAAACAGTGTCAAATTTTGCTGGACGATGCTCCCGGAATTTGTGTTCGAAGGTTTGAGCTCAAATAGGTAAAAATTTCAAATGATATGGAATTTTGAAATTTTTTACTATTTATAGAAAATTTTTGAAATTTTTTACTCACTTTCTAAAGTTTTGACCATTTCTGACCATTTTGGACAGTTTTGGACTAATTTGATGATGTAGGATCCTGTTTTGAGCTTGGTTTGACCGTGGTTTTGATCCGTTTGTGCCGATTTTAGGTATTATGTCTAAACTGGCATATAGGTTAGGTTTGACATCCGTTTGCACTTTGCATGAAATTATGACCGTTTCATTATAACCTTAGGTATGAACCCATTCTATCTTGTCACAGAACCTTCTTTTTGCTTTTAGAAGTGACATGATGTGAATGGTAGAGCTTGACCATACATGGGTACACTAGTTAGCTCCTGTTTTACATTTGGTTCCCATGCCAACAATTTTCCTTTAGGGTGGGGGATTCCTTTGTATAGTACCACCATGACTTTGTGCAAGAGCCTCATACTCCTCTTGATATTTTTTGATCGCCTTATCCCCAGGACTCCCTTATGTCAAGTTGTAATTGCATTATCATGAGTTTTGTTTTCCTTATTGAGCCTTATGCTGGCTTCCCTGACTTTGACCATCAGCCATATAGCCCGAGATTGTCTCATGTCTAGCCAAGTAGATCCATTTTACATATCTTTTGCAACTTGATTCCCCATTTTTTACCAGGAGGGGACTTTCCCCCAAGTTTTGTTATCCTACACATGTTTCCTTGCATTGAGCATAGGTATGTTCCGCTGCTTGGAACTAGTTTGTTTTCCCCTTGACACACGTCTCCTCCTAGTTTGTAACTATAAAGCACTTTTATTCTTTTTCAAGATTTTCAAAATATTTGAAAAAGTCCAAAAAAAATAAAAAAAGAAAAAATCCAGACATGAAAAGATATTATCTTTGGCAGCAGTCGAGTCGTGTCGCCTTCGAACAGAACACTATATATCACATCCATTGGTTGGGTTAATAGTTTGACTTTAGGAGTTGTACTTGTTTCTTTGAGTTTATCTCCATTGATTGGTTAAGCTTTGAGTTCCTATGGAGCCTCTGTCAATGCCTCATGTGTCACAGAGATGTCCCAATTTTGTATATCGAGTCTATGCTGCCTACATTCAATCACCATTCACCTTTATGCTCTTGTTCGAAGGAAGTTGAATCCTGAGTCGGCCATTCCTCTGTTTTCTTGACTTTGCATGTCGGCCATTCCCGGTACTATTACTAGTTCGTGCACATCTTGTTCTATTCCTTGCACATTATACAGTGTTGATGAGTACCTCATGTTGGATGATGGGCTATGCCTTAATGCCCTCCTTCCAGCTAATTTCATTCCATCGACTTCAAATCATTTATTCTAGGATAGGAGTCTAGAGTCATTTGAGTGCCTTGAGACTTACAGTCATCAGTGGTAGGTTCTCTCGCCATTGACAGTTTTGGGAATGCATCAATGTCCCATGATCGATTGATTCTTTCAAGTGTTCGACCTCAACACATTTATTCACACTTGTTAGATTGCACTCTAGTACCTTGATTCCAATTTTCATTATCGGTGGGTGATATCGCGTCTATTAACGGTATACATGAATGACTGGTAATTAGACGATGGCTACTATGTTCGACCTCGACACCTTTATTCACATAGTAGGATATGTACTTGTAGCGGATTGTGTAGAAGACTTTCCAGATTGGTGGCATATAAATGCCACCTCTATTCATAAATTCCACCAATCTGGAAAGTCTTCTACACAATCCGCTACAAGTACATGTCCTACTATGTGAATAGAGGTGTCGCTATCAAATATAATAGTCCATCGTCTGATTACCGATCATTTATGTATACCGTTAACGGATGCGAGATCACCCACCGATAATGAAAATGGAAATCAAGGTACTAGAGTGCAATCTAACAAGTGTGAATAAATGTGTTAAGGTCGAACATTTGAAAGAATCCATCGATGAGGGGACATTGATGTATTCCCAAAACTTTCAATGGCAAGAGAACCTACCACTGATGACTGTAAGTCTCAAGGCACTCAAATGACTCTAGACTCCTATCCCAGAATAAATGATCTAAAGTTGATGGGATGAAATCCACTGGAAGAAGGGCATTAAGGCATCCCCCATCATCCAACACGAGGTACTCAGCGACGCTGTATAATGTGGAAGGACTCGAACAAGATGTGCATGAACCAATAATAGTACCGAGAATAGCCGACATGAAAAGTCAAGATAACTAAGGAATGGCCAACTTAAGCTTCAAATTCCTTCGAACAAGAGCATAAAGGCGAATGGTGAATGAATGTAGGCAGCATAGACTCAATATTCAAAACTGGGACATCTCTGCTACACAGGAGGCATCGACAGAGGCTCCATAAGGACTGGAAGCTTAACCAGTCGGTGGAGATAAACTCAGAGAAATGAGTACAACTCCTAAAGTCAAACTATTAACCCAACCAATGGATGTGATATATAGTGCTCTGTTCGAAGGTGACATGACTCGACTGCTGCCAAAGATAATATCTTTTCTTGTCCAGCTTTTTGTTTTTTTTATTTTCTTTTTGGACTTTTCAAATATTTTGAAAAGCTTGAAAAATAATAAAAGTGCTTTATAGTTACAAACTGGGAGGATATGACTGTCAAGGGGCAAACAAACTAGTTCCAAGCAGTGGAACATACCTATGCTCAATGCAAGGAAACATGTGTAGGATAAAGACACTCAAGGGAAAGTCCCCTCCCAGTAAAAAATGGGGAATCAAACTGCAAAAGATATGTAAAATGGGTCTGCTTGGCTAGACATGAGACAAGATCGAGCTATATGGCTAATAATCAAAGTCAAGGAAGCCGATATAAGGCTGAATAAGGAAAGAAAAACTCATGATAATGCAATTGCAACTTGACATAAGGGAGTCCTGGGGAAAAGGCCAGCAAAAAAGATCAAGAGGAGTATGAGGCTCTTGCGCAAAGTCATGGAGGTACTATACAAAGGACTCCCCCACCCTAAAGGAAAAATGTCGGCATGGGCACCAAATGCAAAACATGAGCTAACTAGGGTACCCATGTATGGTCAAGCTCTACCATTCACATCATGTCACTTCTAAAAGCAACAAGAAGGTTCTGTGACAAAATAGAATGGGTTCATAACTAAGGTTATAATGAAATGGTCATAAGGTCATGCAAAGTGAAAATGGATGCGAAACCTAACCTATATGTCAGTTTAAACATAATACCTGAAATTGACATGAACGGGTCAAAACCATGGTCAAACCATGCTCAAAACAGGCTCCCATTTGAGCTCAAAACTTCCAACGCGACTTTTGGGAGCATTGTTCGACAAAATTTGGCACCGTTTGATCTAGGTAACTCCTCATGTCCTCCTCTTTCTATTTCATGTAAATTTTTTAAGTTTTCATGGTCCAATTAATTTTTTAGGCCATCCTAAGTTGTGCATTTTGGCCCAAGCAGATATCGAGGTTTTTTCCGCGTATAGGGATGGCCATACATGAAAAAAACACCCAAAACCACGTACATATGCAGATGTTTTGCAAATAGTCGCGTATGAGGCCACAAATGAGGTTTTCAAGGGAAAATGATAACAAAACTCTTGTTTTTTGTGCAAGATGGTATTAGAGTGGAGGGAGAGAGAATATGGTGATGTGGAAGTGGTCATGCAAGGTGATTTAATGGCCCAACAAGCATTACATGCACATGGTTTGTATAAGTTTTGGTGTCTAGGGGGCTTGAGGTCCAAACCAAGACTCCTCCATATGCTAGTGGAAAACTTCCTATGGCTTGGGGTGTACCACAACAAACAGAGTAACGAGTGTGGGAGAAACCTCCAAGGATTAAGGAACCTAAGTGGCTTCGAGATACCGTGAGGGAAGCTCAGGATTTTTGAGCACCTAGGGAGGATAAGAGGGCCATCAAGATGCCTAATAGATTAGGCATGTTGTTGGTGGCTAGTACATGAGATTTTGAACCTTATACTTTTGAGGAGGCCTCCTAGTATTCTGTTTGGAGAAATGCCATGATGGATGAGTACCATTCCATCATGAAGAATGATGTATGGGATATTGTTCCGAGACCTTAGGGGAATTCAATGGTGACTTCTCGATGGCTTTACAAGCTAAAGCATGCAGCAGATGGGAGTGTGGAGAAGTGCAAATCCATATTTGTAGCACATGGGTTTTCACAGGTTGAGGGAATTGATTATGATGAGACTTTTGTGTCGGTTTCTCGGTATACTTCTATCAAGGGCTTGATCTCCATTGCAGCAAAAATGGGTTGGAAGATCCATCAGATGGATGTGAAGACCGCATTTATCAATGGGATCATACAGGAGGAGATTTACATTGAGCAGCCTCGGGGATTTGAGATACATGAGAGAGAGACATATGTATGCAGGCTAAAGAAGGCCCTGTATGGGCTGAAGCAAGCTCCTAGATCTTGGTACTCCAAGATCGATTATTACTTGCTGAGCATGGGGTTTCAGAAGAGTGAAGTAAATCCAAATATCTACTTCATCATGGTTGGAGATGATTCACTTGTTCTTCTACTATATGTTGATGACTTGTTTATCACAGGGAGAGAGAGACCCATTGCAACTTCCAAGAAGGATCCTGGAGCAGAGTACGAGATGAATGATATTGAACTCATGCATTATTTATTGGGATTGGAGGTTTGGCAGGAGCGTGGACATATTTTCCTGGGGCAAGGAAAGTATGTGGTTGATATTTTGAGGGGACTCAGGATGGAGAATCACAGGCTTATGTTGACACCTATGATCATCAACTGGAAGAAGCTTCATGCTTCTGAGGGAGAGTTGGTGGATCCTACTTTATACCGTCAGCTTATTGGGTCATTGATGTATCTGGTCAACACTCGACCAGATTTATGTTTTGGAGTGAACAATCTTAGCTAGTTCATGGTTGATCCTAGGAGTGTGCATTGGGTCACTGCAAAACATGTGTTTCACTATCTATCAGGGATAGTGGATTTTGGTTTGGACTACAGGAAGTCAGAGGGGATCAGATTGGTTGGTTATACAGATTTAGATTGGGCAGGTAGTGTGGCAGACCGGAAGAGCACTTCTGGATGTTGTTTTAGTTTGGGCTCGGCATCAGTGTCGTGGTTCAGTCGAAATCATAAATCCATTGTATTGAGTTCTGGTGAGGTTGAGTATATGGAAGCCAGTTTGGCCAGCTGCAAGTCCTTGTGGATTTTCAAGTAGTTGGTGAATCTATTTGGTCAGGAGCTTAGGCCTACGGTGATTTACTGTGACAATTAGAGTTGCATCCAGATCTCTGAGAATCCGATTTTCCATGACAGGTCAAAGCAAATTGAGATCATATATCATTTTATCCAATACTATGTTCAGAGAGGGGCAATTACAATTTAGTACATTTCCATAGATGAGCAGATAGCAGACATTCTGACAAAGTCTTTGGGGCGAGGCAAGTTTGACTTCTTTAGGGACAAGTTGGGAGTGGTGCATAACACCTTCCTTGGTAAGAGTGAGTGTTAGTTTTTGTACCTAGGGAAGTGTTCCCCTGAGTGAATTTAGACTTAGTCACTTAGTAAAGGGAAATAAAGTGAACCTTGCATTAAATGACTTAAGTGACATTTAATTTGACTTTAGGCATTAAAGGCAATTTTTGATAAATTTAAGTGGGTGAGTGAAATTAATATTTTAGAAATAAAATATGAGCATTTAATTTCAACCATCAATCTAATTCGTTTTTAGCCATTGGATTAGATACCTCTTCACCTACCTAGGGTTATGGACAAAAAACAAGGAAAAGGCATTTGCATTCATTCTTGTGAGGAGATTGAACAAGAGAGAGCTGAAAGAGAGAGGGCAGCATTTTCGAGGAAGCCTGCTAGTGAATATTTTGGTGGGCTTGATTATCGAGGAGTATGACCTTCATTAAATGTTTGCATAGATTTCAAGGATGAAGTACGACAACATTTAATAGAGTGCATAGATCTTGATGAGAAAGTACAGCCTACATTTAATGCTGGCACATAAATCGAGGAGAAAAGGAAAGTTCCATATAGTACGAATTTGGCATTGATTTTGAGGTAATTTTTAGGCACATAATTTGAGGGAAGGTACACCACGTTTCCCGAGGCAGTAAGAGTTAATTTTTGGCACAGCTTTCGAGGTGTATGACTGCATTTATTTCAGACCGTATAGTATGGATTTTTGGGTGAGTTTGCAACAAAAATCGAGAACAACAGTTTGTTGTACTTGCACAGAAATTGAGGAAGAAAGAGCAGTGATTTCCTAGCATGTTTTTTGAGAATGGATTTACACAAAAACCAGGGCAGCTCTTGCACATAATTCGAGCCAAGTTGCTGGTCAAATTTCTATGTTGAGATAAGTTGGATTTTTTACTATAAATTAATGTTTGATTTTTATCTTGAAGAAATAATAAACTCTCTCTCTCTCTCTGACTAGTTTTCCCCTTGTGATTTTTTCCAGGGCCATTGGCCAAAAATTTCCTGTGTTTTGTGTGTTAAATGGTGTGCTAAATATTTATTTTCTGTCAGTGAAAAGTGAAGTTACAATAGTGTTTTAAAGTCTGAAAATGTAATGTTTATTTCCAGCATGTTAAATTTCTGAGAATGTCATAAACAGAGATAAATTTTATTTTTAAACCGATGGCTGAAAACTAGTGAAAAATCTACAAATACAATATCATTTTCATTTCTCAAACTTAGTGTATGGTTAGCTTTGTATGATTAGTATTTTCATTTCCAACTTATTTTTAATTAGAATTCGATAGTTGCACTTGTTGGTTAGAGGCAGAGTATTTTTATCAAAGCTCGAAGCTCGAAAGCACCAAAGGTACATCAAAAGCCCCTGGATACAAATACGATCCTGGAATTATCTCCGGTGCTGCACAGAGAGTGGCAAGGGGCTATCCCCACCACAAACGTGTATGTTACCTTGTGCTTAACTCCTGTGTAAGTGGAGGCTCCTAAGAACACTAATTATATCAAGGATTTCTCTTCTCACCTAGATAGACACCTAGATGTTTTGTTTAGTAGTCTTGGAGAAATTTACTCACAAAAAATTATTCCAAGGCTATAAAACCTAAGCTTGTCGATGCACCACTATCAAATAAAAAGTGTAATTCATTTTAAATTAGGCGTTTATTTTAAAGGTTGGGATTACTCAAAGGAAATGGTCGTGCAACTAGTGTTGTTATGACTCAACAAATGCAGTAATTAAATATGCAAACCTAACAAATGATGCCAAGTGCAAGTTGTCTTTAATGATGAAAATGGGGTATGCCACTACATAAGATGCACAAATATTCATTCATTTCCAAATGCCAATGAAATCCTTCCTATATGAAATCCTAAATACAACTCTCATCCAAGAAATCCAATGCAAGTACCTCCTTAAATCCATATGTGAGATGCAAGTAAGAATGCAACTATATAATTATTTTTTATTTTCAATATAAAAGAATGAAAATGCAATAAAAGACATTAAAATTCTCAGTGTATGCAGCATTCATCAAACACAAGTCAAGCCAGACAGTGAGACAAAAATACTAATGCAATAATGGAAAAACAAAAAGGAGACAAATTACTAGAAGTACTTTCAAAGAAAAATAAGTGAAAAAGGGGTTTCTGGTCATAAAAGAAGCAGTCAACAAACAACATTAGTACCCAGGAAGACCCAACCAAACTCACAACCCACCCAACAACTTCCTAGATCAAATAAACAACCAAAAGGGAGGATGTATGCGACTGTTAAAAGAACATTAGCATATGTACATGACTAGGTAGAGGACATCCTGCATATATACATGACTATACATACTATGACCCGCGTATACAGAGAAGAAAGTGGTAAAAAATAGGCCAAGGGTCAAACCACTCTAGAGGAGTGTCAATGGATGAACATACTACTAAATGCAACAAAGAAACAGGGAAAAACAGAGAGAAATTCAAGCACATCATGCACCCAAAACCCAAAGAAAAACAAGGAACATCCCCAACATGGTCACCAATTCTATTATAAAGAGAAACTTCTTATGGCTTGAGGTAGACCATAATAGACTAAATGACACCATAAATCAATCCACTTCAATATGCAAGAGAAATAAATGTTGCTAACAATAAGGGATATAGAATATACCTTATTCTGGTCGGTTGTAGTAGATCCTTGTTGATCTTTTCAACCATGCTTGTACCTAGAATTCATCCTCAACAACAACGAACAAAGAAAGCATGATACATGTTAAAGTGTTAGGCCTACTCTATCATATATAAATCCAACATGTATAATCAAATATAACTACATCCATGGATAAGAATATTCATAGTCATACTCATGTAATGGACGATAAATGGATATTTCTATTAATAATGAATAGAGATAACAATGACAAACTCTGTCAACACCTCGTCGAAATGTAGAAACCGAGTCCTCCACCTGGGCCTCCACTAGTTCAATCCTCCATCTCAATGGAAAGCTCACAAGACAATGGAAAGCTTGGGAAGAGCAACAATATGTACTCAAAAGGATAAAGGGATGCATACTCAAGCATATATGAATGAGGCAACAATGAACTATAGTTTCCTTTCTCTCAGATGTTCTCCTCCTATAATGCATACAAGAGGCTCAATATAAATCCCTTCAATAGGAAATGAAGGGTTGAGTTAGATCATTTCCAGGCATATGGAAGACCAAGAGTCAAGTTATTTAGGACTCATTGAGAAAAACTCCAAGTATTTTATTTTTTATGCACATTTCTCAATGTACGAGAGCTACAGTGGAGCAAGCTGAATGTACACGCCACTTTTAAGCTAAAACCTGTGCATGGAAATAAACATGTGTTTTTTAAAGGATTTCTTGGATCATCAAAGTATATTTTGAGCAAAGGAGATCCAAAGAGTCTGTAGATAGACATGGAAGGCCATGGAAGTGTGATCTACCAAGTGCGATAAAATCAACTATAACACCAAGAAAGATTGATCTCACTTTTCTTGGTTGTCGTGGAGAAAGGTTTGATTGAATCTTAATACCCACCTAAACCCAAACCTAAAAACTTATTCCCAAAAAAACTTCATAAGCTCAATGATTTGGAGGTATAAACCCATCCCATTATTTGGAGATTATTCCTTGCAGAAGGTAGGACTGATAGGAATACATCCCATGATTTGGAGGTATGAACCTAGCGTGTGATTTGGAGGTTATTTCTTATAAAAAACTAGGACTAATATGAATCCAACTCATGATTTGGAGGTATAAATTGAGCCCATAATTTGGAGGTACAAATCCATGCCATGATTTGGAGGTTATTCCTCATCACGTCTTTCTTTGGAACTAAGACGACTGGACTTCCACAAGGAGAAGAGCTAGGGAAAATGTGATAATGTTGATAAAACCCTGGATTTGCCTATGAATCTCTTCTTTCTCAAGAATGGATCTTCTGTAAATAGATTTGTTAGGTAATGAAGAACCAGGAACAAGTTCAATGGAGTGTTTTACTTGAGAATGCATAGGTACTACATTCAGATCTTGAAATATGTTTTAGTATTACTTAAGAATGTGGTCGATCTGTTTCTATTGTCGAGAGTTTTGCTGGTCAGTGATTCGAATTGTTGCTGCAATATTCATGGAATGATGAGGCTTTATCATAATTAATGCAAACTTCTGAGCATTATTGATAAGCTTCTTGTTTGTTTGACAGTTATCATAACAACCATTGATGTGGATTCTCTATCTAGTATGACATACCATTGATTCTGAATTTTGACAATCACCTTCTGAGGACGTGGCTGATATGTACCATTTCGATCCCATAAGTAAGGTTTCCCAAATAAGGCATCGACTACGACAAGGGATGCCACGTCACAGAGTACTTCATATTCAAAAGGCTTAATGAAGTAGGTGAGTCGCATTGGCATGTGATTCTTAGTTCCTGTCCATCCTTCATCCAACCAATATTGTAAGGTTGAGGAAGTGGAGTCATGACAACACCTAATTTCTTCACAAGATCTTCAGAAACGAAGTTCTTCTGCCTACCATTATCCACAATCAGATGTAATGGATTTTTCTAAACCCATATCCGTGTATGGAATAGGCACTCTTGTTCCTCCTCATCGACGATAGTCAAGGATTTTGGAGTGGTCAAAGCCAATAGGGTCGATACTTCTGGGTCTAATTCTACTAAGATTCTGTTGAACAAGTCGAATGTCGACATTTTTTCCAAAAATGTCTTCTGAGCTTTTCATTTTGTCATATCATGCCATGATAAATTGTGATAATCACACCATTTCTTGATAGGAGATTGTTTGCGGTGATTCTTATGATGATTAGGCTTTGGCAGATTCCACTGAGAAGGGTGCTTAAACTTGTCGGAGTTGGTTGGTGACTTCTTGTCGGATGTTCGACCTATTTTCTTGCTCATGAAACATGTTTTACTTTTTGTCTAGCTTCAAGCTTACTAGCGTAATGAAATGCATATGCAAGCATACTAACAGTCAGAAAATCCATCTCTCACTAGTACAAGTGATAAATTTTGCCACGGCAAAACGTGGCAATATCCACGGAAAATCGTGGATATTGCCACGTCTAAGTGTTTTTTTTTTCCGTGGAAACAATTCCGTCGCAATAGAGACAACCCCTAATTTGCATTGCAAGAGAGACAATGTTCTATATTTCGTTAAATGTGTAAGCCATCGCTATATCCATTCCTGGCCGTCTCTGTATCCACGCCTGTCCATCGATGTATCCATGCTCTGTATAAGTTTTTTTTTTTTTAAATGCAAACCCAGGAATAAGACATCGCTATAGCCATGCCTTGCTGTCTCTGTATCCACGCCTGGCCATCGCTGTATCCATGCTTTGTATAAGTTTTTTTTTTTTTAAATGCAAACCCCAGGAATAGCGACGGGGATGCTATACCTGCGACGGGCATACTATATTAGTCTTTGCAATCAACAACACCTTCTGGAGCAATTTGAAAGCATGCTTCAGCTTCTGGTAAGCAGGGTGAGCTGATCACTTTGCAAATGCGTTCCTCACCTCGACCTTTGCGGAGGGAAAGCCTGTTATTGTGAAGAAACAGAAAGGCCATGGTGCTTGGAATTATTAATTTTAAAACATAATTCATCTATAACTGTTGACAGGACAAGTAACAGAAGAAAATTAAGGTCATTTCCCAAAACTTGTGGTAGAAGCATGAGCTATGATGTTTCCTCCAATAGGCTTCACTTGGGGACCTGCAAACATGGCAGAACCATCTACTTGGGCAACAACTTGATTGGTCACCACAACTGCCACACCAAACTGGACACAACAATCCATAAGTATACACTTTCTATCATCTTCATGATTCTTGCAATTCAAACCCCAGTATGAATCATGTATGAATGTATTACGTGATTGCTCTTGTGCATTAATGAAATATAAGTTGCATCTATTTCAAAAGAAATACAGTTAACGGAACCCTTTTTTAATGATAAAAAGGGCATACCTCATCTGCCATTTTCTGAAGACTTCTAAGAAACTTGGCAAGATGCATCTGCCTTGCTGACAATTATCCTCTGCCTACAAAATCTGTCATAGAATAGTGATTAATTTCATACTTGATAACTAGTCATGGAAACGTTGCAATATTTTTCCCTTCAAATAAGAAGCCACTAAAATTTTACATAAAACATTGTCATTCTCTCTGGGATATTGACTTTTATAACTTGTCTGATTGCACTTAGCAAGATGCATCACTTTAATCCTTTGTTCAACAAGTTACATCCCAAAGAGCCTTTCGCTCTCAGAGAGGGATCTGACCTTCAATATCAATCCTTGGATAGGAATTTTTGGGAAAAGCATCCCCATTTGAAGAGTATAGAATTTAAAAGTACTGCAATTTATGCCCCGATCCTCTTCTAGTTTTTCTGTGCAAACATCTATGCAAATTTGAAAAATATATAATAGGTTAAACAGTCTAAAGTGAGGTACTTGTTTCAGTTCTGCAGTAATTTCAAAGCAATTGCACTTCAAACACCTCTGTAACCGCATGGAGGGCTTAAGACAACCAAATTAAAAATAAACATCATGGAGGGATTCAAACAGTCAAATTAAAAGTAAACAGCGTGGAAGGCTTAAATCAGTGAACTATATAGAGAGTTTGAAACAGTCAGAAAAAAATGAAGTTAAAACTGCATGAAACAGGAAACATTTCTGAAATGTTGAGTTTCAAAATATATGAAACAGAATAAGTTAGAGTCTCATGCCCTACAATGTGTTTCTATATGCATGCATCCATCTCCTAGGATTCAGCTTTAGAGGTGATACGAGAAGGTACTCATTCCCACCAAATCCATTGTTATCTTGTACACGATATGGGTGATTATTCTTTAGAAACATTATATAGTCATGATATATTGTCTTTCCCAAATGTCGCCATGTTCTAAATGAGGTGCAAGGTCCATTCCACATAAGACATATGTTTGGGCCCATCCACCCACTCCTACAGAGACTACCCATGCAAAAATTTTAGTTTCTATACTAGGCTGTAGAAAACATGAAAGCTTTAAGGGGCGATTTCATTTCCAAATCGATATTGACCTCCATTTGTCATAGGTAGCGAATTTTTAATTCAAGTTTGCATTATAAGATCATTGAACATGCTACTAACTAATGTATTGAAAAATAATGAATAGTACTATGTTATTATAATCAATCAATTTATTGTACATTTTCTTGTATAAAAACTATGTCTATTTATTATATTGAAATAATGAGTTTTTAATAATAAATTAAAACCAAATAAACTATAAAAAAATGTTTTAATACACATCTTTTAGCCTTATTATAACATTCACACTTTATAACCTTTTTTTAATACATAAATATGACATGAAATCATGGTTATTATAAAAGTTTATTATAAAACTTATGTGTTTATTCCTTCGTATAATATCTAAATTAACTACCTAATTATTAATCTTGATGGAGTTTTAATACTTCAATAATTTTTTTTAAATAAGCTTTATTTCCATAGCATAAACATTATAAATCAATTGTTAAAACATTATAGGTTACATGTCCAGCCTAAAAACCATTTCAATTGACAAATACAAAACAATTTATTTTAAATCTTAAAAATGGTTAAAGTTATTTTAATTTTAAAAATTTAATAACAAAAAAACAAATTTTTTAAAACTTTGACTATAGATTATAAATTAGTAATCTATATTCCTATTTTAACCAAAAAAATTTATAAAAAAATACAAATTAGTACAAGTGAAAAAGTTTGACTATAGAAAGAGGTATGATCAATTATTCCGCTTGAAATATAAGAGAGCATGATATAAACTATCCAACCCATTATTTGGATCAGTGCACCATTGTAATGGCCCTAATACTACGGAAGCATAAGCTATAGGTTGAATGTTTAAGCTCTTCGTAGACCAGTAGGGCTTGCAATATATTTTCACCAATGAGATCTTAATGCTAGGAAATTTTGTTGGAGTGAGCTCTATAATGAGTATGAATTTGATATTACATATGTGAAAAGGGAGGTATAATCAAGTGGCTAATGCATTGAGTTACAGACCTCTAATTTACTCAATTCCTTTAAAGGTATGTTTTAGGGAGCAAGTGTTAACTCAGCTTCAGAATAACCCTTAGTATCTTGTAATTATGCCTACTCTCCAAGATAATTTGGTCCAAGAGGGAAACTATAAGGGGTATTAACTAGAATATAATGGACTATTGAGGTATAAGGATATGATGTATGTTCCTAATAATGCAGACATATGAGGAGTGATCTTGATGGATACCCATAAGGCACACTACTCTTCGCACCTGAGAGTTAAAAGATGTATCTTGAATTGAAGTGACACTTTTTTTTGGCAAGTACAAAGACATACATAGTTCAATTTGTAGCATGATATTTGGAATGCCAACACATTAAGGAAAATAAAAAAATAGGCACCCAACCAGAATTTCGCAACCACATGATATTTCAAAAACAAAATGGGAGGTAATTTCCATGCATTTTGTAACTGTGTATCTTGATATCAAAAAAGGCATGATTATATCCTTGTTGTGGTCAATAAATTAACAAGAGTGCACATTTTATCTCAGTAAATACCACATATGAAGCTACTGCCATAACAAGAGTCTTCAAAGACCAAAATTCTAAATTGCATGGAGAACCAAAAAAAATCATTTATGATAGATATGCTCCTTTTAAATCCAAGGTTTGGAAAATTTTCCAAGTTGCATTGGGAACAGAGTTGAAATTCAACACCACTTATCACCTAAAGATAGATGGTTAGACAAAAGGGTGAATCAGGTTATGGAAGATATGTTGAGGATGTATTATCGACCAACATAGTTGATGGGAGGAATCTTTTCCCTATCATAGTTCAATATGATTATCTTCATTTGAACTCATATATGGAATATCTTCTAACACCTCATGGAGCTGGGATTGATTGGAATATTGAGTCAATGTTGGTCCTAACGTTATTTAGGAGATGGAGGAACATGTGTCTTGAGTCATGAAGCATTTTAATAAAGCAAGATATGGAAAAAATAACTATTCCCATTCTCATTGAATGCATATGATCTACACAGAAAATGAAGATGTAGTTTTACATATTAAGATGCGTAAGAGTTTTGAAAAGTTTAGAAAGTGGTCCAAAGTTTTGAAAGGGATTCATAGGACCTTTTGGTTTTCAAAACCTCTATTCCTTCGAGGTGTTATTTTCTTCTATATACACTTTCATAACCTTCTGTGTATAGGTCTTTTTACATCAAACTCTCCCTTTGTTAAATTCACAAGAAAATAACTGATAGTGTCAAACCCTATTCAATTCCTCAATAAATTATTTTGCTTCATAAGCAGAACTAAAACTCCAGGGTATGATTAAAAACTTATAATCAAGCTGTGACTACCCATTATTTTCATGCAGGTTCTTCAAATTAAAATAACCTTGGCACAAATTTGACTGCCCTTTGCACACTCGTGTCTTCACATTCATGCTCGACACATTTCTTTATTTCATAAATAAAATATCACACTAAGAGGCATCTTTTACCATGTACAGAACCTGTGTGCAAGACTCACCCAAAATATAAAATATATTGAAACTTATGAGCACTTATTCTCTCTCCATGTACTAATTATGTCACAAAAACTCATTCATACGCTTTAATCCATAAAATGGGTAGTTTCCATTACCATTTGAATGTCAACCATTAATACAAGAAATTCCACACAGGGTTACGATTTCACCTCTAATATGGAATGTCCCTCATTGATTCTCCACATCAAAGTATCCAATGAACTTGAGTTTATTCAAATGCAATCAGATCGATTCATATCCAAATCTAGCTACACATACCATCTCTTGCAAATTTTTACCATCAGTTGATGTGTTATTCTTTCCACACATTCCTTATCAAATGATATATGGACTGCAGATTATTATTGTTTAGCGCTATACCTCTTCCTCTACTAGAATTCTCATGGTTAGATACTTTAAATTATAACTTCCATTTCAGCATTTTCAGGATCTTACTGTTACCACCTAAGTTGTACTTAGTGGTTTTTTATCACGTGAGCCTAGTGAACCAGACAAAGATAATTTGTTCGGACTTCAGAAGAACTTCAGAAGTGCTTATGGGAAGTGCTTGTTGTACTATATCACATGTTCATACCCCATAGGAGAGTTGTAATAAAATTTTCTACCATGATAGTGTCTGTAAAAGACTCGGTCTCTTAAAATGTTGAGTTTCAAAATATATGAAACAGAATAAGTTGGAGTCTCTAAGAAAAGCACACAATAGAGATATTGCCAAAAATAAGCACCTAAATCCTTCAGTAGGTTCAATCTGAAAGAATAATTTCTTGTTTCTGAAACACATCTACTTTTGCAACAACAAAAAAATGAAAGGTGTTGCATCTTGAACCATTTAAGGCATAAACAAGATTCAGTAGAACATGTAGAACTTAACATTAAACAAAGTTCCATACCTTGTCTCTGCCATCATAGAAGCTGCTTCCAGCAACAACCTAGATTGATGATCTGTATTATATGCTCTGGTATAGGCAACGTTCTCCAACACATCTGCCCCATTGAGCCCAAACCTGCAGGACCGCAAAATATTAAAAGTTTGACTATTCAGTCTTTCAAAACCAAAAGTAAAAAGCTCTTCATACCTTTCTACAATCTGTAAAAGCCGTTGCGGTCTGAAGGTTCCTTCAGCATCAATATAGAGTGCTTTGCCTTCACCACCTCCTTGATCTAAGGGAAACTGAAAAAGGAATACCTTCAATTTCTCATTGGAAAAACACTTTTTGATAGGAAAGATTCAAGACGTTAAATTTAAAACCCCCATTCATGAAAACAAGTCCTTAAGAAGTAGCATTTCTTAGAATTTTTCAATATTTCCTCTACTTTCCCTCTTCAAACTGAGCAATATAAATCCAAAAAACTCCTGATTCAGCTGATATTTTGCCAATATTTTGCTGATATATCACAATATTTTCAAAATATCAAGATATTTTCAAATTTCCAAAAAAAAAACACAATGTTTTCCAGCCATAATATTGCCAAGCTAACAGAATTGCAATATATTGTGATGTCAGCGGTAATTTTGCAATATTTGCAACTCTGCTATAAACGCTAAACCAGGAATACACAAGAAGTCAAGAAATAGCCAATCCTATAAGAATCAAGCTAGATAGATGTCTTGAAGAGTTTAATTCCTGTGAGGAGGATATACCACGCTCGAGAGCAGAGTTTTATAGTTGCCACAATAAAATTGAAGTTCACAAAGAGGTAAATTTCCTGAAGAAACAAGAAAGTTTCAGGAAGAGACCAGTTATGAAACAATTCGTTTCAAATAATTAAGAGAAGAATGAGAGGTTTGCTGCCTCAAAGTTCAAACAGCCATATCTTTATACGAGCTTCAAACTAGTGCCCTCAAATATGCAGCTAATGAGTAGTATTATTTTGCCCCAATCAACCATCAACCATTTTCTTCCATGCGAACACCATAATGTACTGCAGCACCAACCTATAAATGATAAGATCCCATTTATATTTATTACATTAGCCATATCAAAGGGCAAGCGGCCACGCTAGGATGAACCCTCTGCAACTAAGGTAGCATCTGGTGCCTGAAATGGTTGGCTCTTTCTTTTCATGACAACGGTTAATACATTGTGTTACGAGAAACTAGAAAAGGAATGGGAAATGAAAACATAACAAGAAACGGGGGTAAAGGGATTTGGGCATAAGAAACATGAACCCCCCTTGCCAGCATATACTTTTCATATGAAATTCATTAGTAATACACTGATGCAATGTCAAGATGGGAATGGAAAAGAAAACCAAGTAGGGAACAAAACAATAAATGGGTCTCCTAGTCAGGCTTCCGTTAGCACATTTACGATAGATACAACTGCTCTAGAACACTTCCAGAGCCCTAATTTTGGACATTATGATAATGACTATTTAATGGCTTTGGGCCGATTTCTTATAATGTGAGTAGCTGCTAGGTATGTGGCATAGATCCTAGAAGGTTTTATCATATTGCCCCAGATTTTGGCTGGTGTGGACTACTGTTTCATTAATAAAATTTACAACATACAAACATATTTTAAAATAATAGCTGCACATTTTTTCCTCTGAGAACCTTACTTGACAAGTAATGCAGAGAGTGTGACATAATTGGGTTTTTCCTGTACGAAATTCCCCATAGATCTCTGTGATTGATCCAGTCTCAACCCCTCCTGTTAAGAAAAGAGCAAACTCTCAGAATCATGGAATGTGCCTAAAAAACAATTATCAATGCCCACAAAGAATTCCACCAATCCCATCATTAATAACAATGCAACTCAACTGTATCCTTGTAACCAAAGAACTCTCAAGCAAGTTCTGCAGAAATTACTTTACCTTCTAGTATCTTGTCAAGTTCTCTAGATCTAGAACTTATCTGTATAATCTTAAGGCATTGAGCATGCAGATGGCTGGCACTAGTGAAACCCATGGGAACCAATTTTGAGGCTGCTAGAGGCAATAATCATATGAATACAAGCCACCCACTGAATTTTTCATGTTTTCAAAAATAGAACTATAAAAAAAGTGGGCTAAGGGATAAAGTTGACATACCTGCTTCAATAATTTTATCAACCTTGGCATCACTGAGGCCCTTGATCTGCACAATCTCTTTCTTGGGAGAATATGCAACAGCTTCTACCGTGCAGTTCCCGACATCCTTGAGTTTTTTAATATCAACAGCAGATATCCCATAGGCCTAATACAACAAAAGCATCCAGAGATCAAATTCATTTCAAATAAATTGCATTGCATTGTTCTTGGCTTTGAAAGGAATTTGAAACTTATTACCTGAAGTTGTTCAATGGGGTAGGGTCCATGCTGCAGCTCCTCTGTATTTTCTTCTTCCTGCGGAATCTGCTATTGCTTGTGTTGCTGTTGTTCCATTGGAATATTACTGAGAAAGCAAGTTAAGAGAGAAACCCAATAAGAAAGTAGGTTGTCTCATGATTCCGAGTTGGCCCTTCGATCGGTTTCAGGTTGTCTGATGGGTCGATGGATGATCCTGGTGTTGCTCTGTAGCGGGGCCAAAGAAGAGGCTACAGAGTGACTCTGGTTTTGAATTTGGTGTGGGCACCAAAGTTATTTATATTAAATCCATTTTTAATCATTTAGTCTATTTAAAATAAAAGCGAGGGACAGGTTTGTCCCCGAAGATTCCGTTGGATGTTCCTAATGTTATGAGAACTCCGATGGCTAAATAAGTTTAGCTAGAGAAGTGCTTCTTTCTTTTACCAAAATTTTTGCAATGAAATTTTTTTCTTATTTTTAATTTTGTTCTCGCGGTTTGGTAGGTTTATTTTTTATTTTAATTTTAGATTTATTAATCAAATTATTTAAAATTTAACTTTTTTACATTTTAAAACTTTAAGTATGAACGTTTTTAAGGTACTAAAACACTGTGTTTAAAATTTGGAGTGAAGGTGGATAGAGTGTCTAACACATGGATAGATTTAAAACCATTACACACTGAAAAATCCATAAATTTAAACACAGTTTTTGTATTTTTTTTTGGTATATTAAGAAATTTGTCTCATCTACACACTTTTTTTTTTTCCAAGAAAAAAAAGCGTAATTTTATTTCAAGCCGAGGCGATACAAAATTACATTCTGTAGGTGCATAAGCACATCCGAGACAAGACCAATGGTCTGCAGAAAAAAATAAAAAACAATAGATGACATTACACACAGATAACTGCTTCATTGCCTCAAGAAAGAGCACAATATACCTTTAAAATCCAAAATCTGAACCAACTATAAGTTGGCATTACATACAGAAAAACTGCATAAAAAGCATGAAATCCATGTTCATTCATAGGTCCATATATCATCAGAAAGAATGCTGTCATAAAAAATGACCAAAATGGGTCACTTCTGTTCGTATAACTCACGAGCACCACCAGGAACCCGCTACCACACAAATTATCAGACATACTGTAGAGAGCATAGGCCAAACGCCAACGCGGCCGTAGAGTTCAGCACAAATTGCCACGCAAAAAGCCCTCCACCTTGGAGCCGAAAAAGATCAACGGAATCCGCCAATGCTTGCCAAGGGCGCTTGATTTTGATCATCATGATCTTGATCTTGATGATCTTGATCTCATCCCTATTGTTGGCTTCTCGATCTGCCCTCCAAATTTCTCTTTGGCCAGAGGGAAATCCCAACGGGGCCTCATGGTACGGCTTCTATCGCCCTAACCCCGATTCTTGGATCTCCGGGTCTTCAAAATCAAAACAAGCTCCTCGGAATTAAGACTTCTATCTCAAATCCTTTTCGACTCTGTCCAGAATAATTTCGGCAGTGTCCAGAGCGATTTGGCCGCTCTACTTCACTCGGCACTGCACTATGCTCTGGCCAGGGCGAGCTCCCAATGGAACCACATGGCAGTGGCCGGCTCGGCTACCGCCCTAACCCCCCTCATCTACACACTTTATAGATGCACTGTAAAAAAGATATCAATTAAGCATTACTATTATTATTTTATTTTTGTTTTTATAAACTATTATAAAATTTATTGAAATATAATTTTTTCTTTATATCTAAAAATAATAGGATAAAAAATTTAAATTAAATAGATTTAGTTTTTTTTTTGTTAATGTCACTTTGCTCTATTGGACTTAAGCGTCTGATATGCAAAGGCGATGTCGCTTAAGCAAAGTTGCCTTGTTTCAGCACCATGTGAAACACTAGTATAACCAAATGATTTCATAAGCCTGCTAATTTTCTTGAATTCACAGAAACCCCAATCGAGCAATAGACAGTGTGAATCCGAAGCCACGAGGAGGATAGAACCCAAAAGGGTCTCAAACTCAAAGGTGGAAGCATTAAAAGATCGGTCTCGATCTAGATATGTGACTGGAACACTTCATCAACCGAATTCACATTAACATATACTGAAAATCGGATGGTAGCTATCAGTCCAAAAGACATACCTGGCCAGACATGTTCGATGCTCGTGGATGAAATTGGAGGGTGATAGGAAGCCTGCAAATGCGTTCACCTGGGCTTTGTCGAGCTCCTAGCCAAGGGGAGAAACTCTCTCCAGCTCCAAGAAACCGTGAAGCCAACGCGTTCGGGGCCTACAAATTGGAGGGTTGGACGAAATTGTGAGGACCTGCAAATGCGTTCACCTGGGCTTTCTCAAGCTCCTATCCAAGGGGAGAAACTCTCTCCAGCTCCCAGAAACTGTGAAGCCAACGCGTTCAGGGCCTGCAAATTGGAGGGTTGGACGAAATTGTGAGGACCTGCAAATGCGTTCGGGGGTTGTGAGGGACGAAATTGGAGGGCGACAAGACTTGGATGAAATCACACATGTAAAATCACACTTGAATCAAAAGTATGATATCATGTTAACATGTCCAATAAACCAAAAATAAGGACCATAACTATGCTAAGTGATTCAATATAAATTGTTAGTGGAATAATCTAATACCACTAGATCACTTTGAAAGAAAACAAGTCACTCTCCTCATGAAGATATTTTTCTTTGCGACTAGGAGGTAAATTTTATTATGTCCATGAGGACACCAAGACTTCAATTATTCCAAGGTTTAAATCCCTCTCTTGATCCCACACCTAACTAAGTCACCATAATGTACGCAATGGTATGAGGTGAACAAATTCATAAAAAAGTAAGAAAATCAAAAGAAAAATAATTATAAAATATGGGATGGACCAATAATATTCACCAAAAACCTCATAGTAACCATAGCTGGGAGAAAATTCTTTGGAATTGAAACCAATTAGGAGGCATACAAAATAGGTCAACCATAGAGATGAGAAGTGAATACATACCCCAATAACCATTAGGTCCAAAGGATGTCAAAATAACAACATAGAACCATGATTAAGCTTGGTCATCCAGACTGTCATCAAGTACCTTGGAAGTAAATGGAATTGATAGAAAAACAAATGAAGATAAAATTCTTAAGGACAAAGTCCACCAAAATCAAAATCCCACAAAAATACAAAATTTCACTAAAGGACAACATTTTGGAAGACCAAAAGTTTGAGAAATTTATTTATTTAATTTTATGTAATTTAAATAAGCTCAAGTATCACTTGGAATGTGGAAGGAAAATGGCCATGGAACTTGAGCTATAAATTTTAAACTCTACCCATGTAAAATGGATTTTTCCTTTTCACTCTTCTCATGAAAAATTTCATGGAGATGAATAAAAGGGAAGTTGATTGTGACTGACAAAGTGCATTTGATGTTATGTGATTATATTCTTCTAAAAATCTCTCATTAAATTCTAATATTAACCTCAAATTCAATTCCTTTACAATTTAAATTTCTTTCTTGTTCATGGAACCTTGTAATGGTTCCCTCATCTCTGTAGATGTTGTGGAAATTGACTATGAATGAGGAATGATCCACCCAAACTTAGGTGCAATATGTTCATAATCCTCTCAACACAGTTGCCACCTTGGAGCTGGGTCTATGAATCCATCGGGGAGATGGGTTAATTCTCAGACTCCATAGGCTCATACATGCATAATACATACCAAACGAAATCCCTTTCTTCCCCAGACCATACCAAACAATATCAATAAATAAAATATTTTAATGATGGAATCCTTCTCCATGAGGAATGGAATGCCTTCTCCCAATGATTATATAAACTCTTTAGATATTTCCCTGAAAACCTTTTATAAAAAAAATCATTAATCATGATAAAATTAAAGAATTAATCCCCATAACCAAGGTCCTAGGAAAAAGTTAAGATTTAGAGAATATTTTTAGGGTCCAAGACATGGTTAAACTACAATGTCATGACACCAACACTCTAGTCTCCTCTCACACACCTTCCCCTCTCATGAATTTATAGTCCTCCATCTCTTCTCAATGTTCTCTCCCCATTTGTAGCTAGCTTCATATTTTATTACTAATTGTTTAGTTGCAATTACATATACTTGGCCCTCATCTATATCAAATTTACAATTATATTACAATATGGGGGCTTTAACATGAGTGTTACATTCTCCTACCCCTTAATTTCAATACCTTCCTTGATGTTAATTTATTTATGCATACATACCCCATGGCTTGTTGACTCTAGTTTATTTTCCAAAGATTTTGATTTTCTTTAGTAGCCTATAGTGACACTCTGCCTTATCTTAAGATAGATATGTATTTGGTATTATTTATTCATCAACATCCATTGTATTTTTTGAGATCTTTAGAATTCCATATGTCTCTTTATTATGGAAATGCCTTCAAGGTACTTTCCAAGGGAAATTGCCTGGCTTTAAATGGATTTAAATTAAAATACCCATTTAAAGCCAGGTGAATGTTTAAAGCCCATTTAATCATTATGGAGAAATTTCCAAGGGAAATTGCCTGGTGAATATTCTAGGCATAGGAATGCAATGAGAGATATAATATAGATTGCAGTGTTTTACCTTTATAGCATCAACTGTAGAAGAAAAGATTGATAGTATTTGGGGTTTTACAATTTACTCATCTTATTTATTTTTTTGTCTATTTTAAATTTTTCCTATTTAAATTTTCCTTTTTGTCAAGAATTAGGTAGGAAAAGAAGATGGCTACTACAGATATATAACAAGGAACATGGAAAAATGAGTAAAGGTTTTTCCATGTAAAAGGTCAACAAAAGAGGGTGTCGTCGCTATAGAGACGGGCAGGCGTGGATACAGCGACGTCTAAGAGTCTAGGCGTGGATACAGCGACGGCTAGGCATGGATACAACGATGTGTTGTTCCTGTTACATCGGATTTTACACCAAAAAGTAAGAAACGTGGAAAACCTCCGTGGAAAAATCCGCGCTTTTGTACTAGTGAAACTCCATCTCTTCATGCTGAATGTATAGGGATAATCCGATGATGTACTTTAGGATGAGCAATTTCTCTTGTTCTTGGATGCCAAGTATAGCCATGATTCAATAGCACTTGTCTATGTAACTCTGCATGGGATGTTCTTTCCATTTCCTTAGCTACTGCCACTTTTTATATTGTTGTTCAAGATACTTGGGTGGGTAGAACTCCTTTCAAATATATTCGACAAATTCTACCGATATGTCTATGGGGTTGCCTTCTTTTTCCATCTTCGTCAATAAATTTTCCCACCAGCAATGCACAAAGGTTGACATCTTTAAGGATGCAATGGTGATCTTTTCTGCTTCGAATATTTGATTCACGGAGTAGTAATATTCCAGTTGCTGTACCCAATTATCGACGAATTACACATCAATATTGTTGATTTTTGTACCTAGGAAAGTGTTCCGCTAGGTGACTTTAGCCTTAGTCACTTAAAAGGGGGAAATAAAGTGACCCTTGCATTAAATGACTTGAGATGAGCATTTAATTTGAATTTAGAGAATAAAGTCACTTTTTGGAAAATTTAAGTGACGTGAGTGAATTTAATTTTTAAATGAGATTTTAATGAGCATTTAATTTCATCCACTCATCTCATCTAATCTCCACCATTGATTAGATGAACCCTAGGGTTTTCACCAAAAAGGCAAGTGAAGGAAAAATTAGTCACTTTTGTAGATTGAAGTGAAGGAGAGAGCTAAGAGAGAGAGGAAATTTGTTTTTCCTTGAGAAAGAGAAAATTTTGCAACACAAAAATCAAGGAAGAGGGAATCTTTAGCAGGGCACAAATTTCGAGGATAAGTAGCAACATTTATTGCAGTTGTCTGTATGTCCTATATTGTATAGATTACATATAGGGTACATTTCTCAAGGCATATTTTAGCATGGTTTTTGAGGCAAGGGTTTCAGGAACGAATCCTAAGGCATTTTCCAGCAGCACGGTTTTCAAGATAGGCCATACAGCAAGTTGCCGTACAGTTCGTACAATAGCACATTTTTCGAGGCACCTTCAGCAAAATTTCCAAGTTTGATTTTTTACTGTTCACCATGAAAAAGAAGGAAGAAATTTACTCTTCCAGGTTGAGATAAGTTAGTCTAAAAATTTCTGAGTTTTGTTGTAAAAATTTCCTGAAAATATAAATCTCTCTCTCCTAACAGGTTTTCTCCTTGTGGGTTTTTCCTGGGTAAGTTTGCCAAAAATTTATGAGTCTGAAATTTCATGGAGTGCATTTAATATTTTATTTTTTGTCATTAAATTTGAGTTACGACAGTGTCTTTATCGGTTTGAAATTTTGTGCAATTTCTAGCCTTATTTATTTCTGGGTTGGGCATTAAACATACATAAATTTTTGACATTAAAACTGGTGGCTGAAACTAAGAACAAATTTCATGGTATCAGAGTGAGGTTGAGCAAAAAATTAAATTTTTGCAGACAAAAAGTAATTTCCAGAACTTAGAAAATTTTCTTTTGACAATGAGCAACATTAGTTGAAACTTGAACTTTGAGAAATTTGACTTCCACTGGACTTAGAATGGAGGATAGGCTTGATGGGGCTAAGCATTTTATTCCGTGGAAAGCTAGGATCATGTTGATATTGGAGGAGAATGGGTTGTGGGATGAGGTGGTTCATAACACTACAATAGTCCCTATTGTTATTCCCCCTACCACTGATATAGCAGCCCTTACCACCTTCAACAAGAAGGACATAAAAGCTAGAAGGATAATTCTAGATGTTCTTAAAGACCATGTGATTCCTCACATGTTGAGTAAGACCCATGCATTTCGGATGTGGGATGCTTTGACCAGATTGTTTCAGAGCTCAAATGAGAATCGACAGATGGTTTTGAGGGAGAAGATGAAGAGTATCAAAATGGCCAAAGGTGTGGTTGTGATATCTTACCTTACTAGGATCTCTCAAGTGAGAGATGAGATTATAGAAGTTGGGGATGTTGTTCTTAATTCAGAGCTAGTGTGGACAAATTTAAGTGGGGTTTCAAATCCTTGGGCTTTGTTTGTCGAGGCTTTGGTGGCTAGGGATAATTTACCTACATGGGACAGGATATGTGATGATTTTCTTTAGGAGGAGACTTGGAGGGGTATTTTTCAGGGCAGTGCTTCTACTAGTAGGGAGGATGAGGAGGATGTGGCTTTGACAATGAAGGGGAAGAAGAAGTTCAAGAAGGGTCCCAAGAAGGGTGGGGCCAAGAAATAATATGGAAAGAAGAAGTATATGAGCACTATAAATTTCTTTTCTTGTCAGAAGATGGCGAACTATGCTGGATAGTGTCCAAACAAGAAGAAGAAGAAGCAACAGCAAACAACAACTTTGACGGAGGTTGAGGATTTTGCAGCTAGATTTCAGAGAGATTTTTGTCTATGCACTAGACAAACTAATAGAGAGAGAGAATCTATAATCACAAGTGCAAATGTTGATAGTGAGAGGGATTTTCCTTGTTGACAGACCATTCCTATAGTGCATCTACTTCCATCACATGGTACATTGATAGTGGAGCTTTGAGCCACATGACAGGTGATTGAGAGATGTCCTCTGAGATTTCACAAGCAGAGACTAATGTGGAGGTAGTGTTGGGAGATGATTATGTAGTCAAAGAAGTTGGGCATGGGACCATTACCTTTCAGAAGGAGTCCACGAGTCCCATGGTTTTGAGAGATGTACTGTATGTACCTGGGATGAAGAAGAACTTGGTTTTAGTTTCCATGATCGAGGATCGGTGTCTTGGGGTTTCCTTCCTATATGGAAATTTTCATGTGTTTCCCAAGACCATAGGGCCATCTACTTCATTTCCCATTGGAGTTATATGTAGGAAACTGTGCAAGCTCTTATTTCAGACTCAGTATGCCTTGGCACATAGCAGCGGCACCGAGCTTCGTGAGCTGTGGCATAGGAGAATGGATCATTTGCATCATCCAGCTTTGAGGTTGTTGAGACATATGGTTACAGGCTTACCAGAGTTCAGTATAGAGAAGAGTGATGTTTGCAAGGGGTGTGCTTTGGGAAAGTACACCAAGATTGCCTTTCCTAGCACTGATAGTAGGTCAGCAGGGATTCTTGAATTGATACATTCATATTTGTGTGGACCTATGTCATCTATTTCTTTGAGAGGATATGAGTACTATGTGACATTCATCGATGATCATTCCAGGAAGAACTGGATATAATTCTTGAAGATCAATAAATATGAGGAGGTATTGCAAAGGTTCCAAGAGTTCAAAGTTCTTGTGGAGAACCAAATAGGGAGAAATATATGGGCTCTCATATCAGATAACAGGGGTGAGTATACCTCCAAGGAGTTTGATGGATATTGTAGACCAAAGGGAATCAGGAGGTAGTTGATGGTTCCATACACTCTAGAGCATAATGGAGTGATAGAGAGGAAGAGCCTGTCTATTGTTAGAGCATCCAGAGCTATGTTACATGACCAGTCACTTCCTTTCTTCCTTTGGGAAGAGGCATGTAGTACAACTATTTATATTCAGAACAGGAGTCCCAATCATGACGTGGGGAACATGATGCCTGAGGAGTGTTTCATAGGAAAGAAGCCAAAGGTTATCCATTTTTGCATATTTGGTAGTTTGACTTACTCTCATGTCCCTTCTGAGAAGAGGACAAAGTTGGATCCCACCGTAGAGAAGGGCATATTTGTGGGTTATGATGAAACTTTGAAGGCCTTCCATATTTATCTTCCTTCGTAGAGGAGTGGGCCTTCAGGAAGTCTAGAGAGTTGGAGCAGGGAGAGCATCAAGTTCCTGCACCTCATGTAGTTTCATAGGTACCGTTAGTGCAACAGATAGGTTGATAGGTTTCCAAAGTTACTAGAACACATAGTATGGGCACAGGTTCACCAGTTTCAGTGGTTCAGCCAGCAAGATCTTTGGGGATAGGTTTTGGGTCTCAGATTACAGGTTCACGATACAAAGCATCAGGATCACAGAGTTCACCCGTTGTTCGTACACTAGATTTTGGTTCACAGGTTATTGGGGTTTCTACCTCTGGTAGTTCATCATATGAGGACAAAATAGTGTGGGAGAAACCTTCAGGGAAGAAGAAGCCTAAGTGGCTTCGAGATACCTTCAAGGAAGCTCTAGATTTTGGGACACCCAAGGAGCCAGTGAGGACTATTTAGATGCCAAATAGATTAGGAATGGAATTAGTGGCTAGTATTCATGATTCAAATCCTTCTACTTTTGAGGAGGAATCTCAACATCATGTTTGGCGAGATACCATGATGGATGAGTACCATTCCATCATGAGGAATGATGTTTGGGATATAGTTTTGAGATTCGAGGGGAAGTCAGTGGTGGCTTCTCGGTGGCTTTACAAGCTAAAGCATGCTACAGATGGTAGTGTGGATAAGTGCAAGGCCATATTTGTAGCGCAAGGGTTTTCACAGGTTGAGGGAGTAGATTATGATGTGACCTTTATGCCGGTTGATCGGTATACTTCAATTGGGGATTTGATTTCCAATTCTATGGAAATGGGTTGGAAGATCCATCAGATAGATGAAGACCACATTTCTCAATGGAATAATACAGGAGGAGGTGTATGTTGAGCATCCTCAGGGATTTGAGATTCATGGGAGAGAGTCTTATGTTTGCAGGCTAAATAAATCCTTGTATAGGATGAAACAAGCTCCTAGAGCTTGGTACTCCAAATTTGATTCTTACTTAAAGTGGATAGGGATTCAAAAGAGTGAGGTATATCCAAATATCTATTTCATCATGGTTGGATATGATCCACTCATTTTTCTGTTGTATGTGAATGACTTATTTATCACAGGAGGAGAGAGACCCATTGCATCTTGCAAGAAAGATCTTGCTTCAGAGTACGAGATGACTGACAATGGGTTGATGCACTGTTTTCTGGGATTAGAGGTTTAGCACGAGCCTGGACATATTTTCTTGGGGTAGAGAAAGTATGCAGTTGATATTCTAAGGAGATTTTGGATGGAGGATAGTAGGCCGATGTCTACACTGATGGTCACCAACTAGAAGAAGCTTCATGCTTATGAGGAAGATTTGGTGGATCCTACTCTATATCATCAACTCATTGGTTCTTTGATGCATCTAGTCAACTCTCGACTAGATTTTTTTTTTGTGGTGAACACTCTCAGACAGTTCATGGTTGAACCTAGGAGAGTGCACTAGGTAGCCGCAAAACATTTTTGCATTACCTTGCAGGGACAGTGCAGTATGGTCTTGACTATAGGAGTTTGGATGGGATTAGGTTGATTGAATTCATAGATTCATATTGGACAGGAAGTGTGGTAGACCGAAAGAGCACTTCCGAATTTTGTTTCAGTTTGGGCTTGACAGCAGTGCTGTGGTTCAGTCAGAAGAAAAACTATATTGCTTTGAGTTTTGTAGAGGCTAAGTATATGGCATCCAATCAGGCCAGTTGCGAGGCACTGTGGCTTAGCAAGTTGGTGGTGAATTTATTTGATCAGGATTTGAGGCCTACAATGATCTACTGTGACAATCAGAGTTGCATCTAGCTCTATGAGAATCCAGTATTTCATGATCAGTCAAAGCATATTGAGGTCAGGCATCATTTCATCCGAGATTATGTTCAGAGAGGAGCAATGACATTGTAATACATTTCCACTAATGAGTAGCTTATATAACTTAAGCATTGGAACAAGCTCTGATACTAATGATCCAAGCCATGGCCAGGTGCATGCTTGGGACAACAGTCGATTGAATGAGTCAAGCACTCTTATGGAAGAAGCATATAAAAAGAACAAGTAAAGAAGGAAATGCACTATATCGACAAAACATATGCAATAATTTGAACCAATTTCTATTAATACTTCTTTTCAATGAAAGATGGATCAATATGATTGATTGAATTTATACTACAATAGTGTACATGTTTATATAGAATGTTGAGATGCTTGGGTGTTATGTTTAGTTAAAAAAGAAGTTATAACAGGTTCAAAATTTCAACTGTCACAGACAACTGGAAGATAGAGAGACACTCTGTCGATGTTCGACAACCATCGATGTCGCCAACGCATGTGGAGATGTTGTATGCCGAGCGCAAAGCCTGTCGAGGTTGTTGAAGTTGGTTGTGTCAAGGTTGGGACTTGTCGAACCCAATGATGAACCTATCGAAACAGTCGAAGTAGTCTAAGTGATAGACTTTGTCGAAGTTCTACAACATGCCAACTACTAGTTGGATCACTAAGAACTCAGGAACGCCAAGCCTAGTTACAATATTGGTCTTAAGGAATGAAATCAGCTGATTTGTGTTAACTACTTGAAGTGGAACTGCTACTAGCCATATTGTAAAGTAATTTGTAGTAGTAAAGATATATTTATGTTACCTGAAAGAAAACAATTAATTGGATCGATAATTTCTGAACCCCACTATTGTAATGGATTAACAATAATAACTGGTTGAAGAGCATAAGTGACCTTTTAAACTCTTCCATAAGGTTTCTAATAGGATTCACATTTTAGAGCAAAGGCATAAGCTTCTTTAAACAACATCGACAGGTAATAACCAATCTTTAAAATCTTATGAGATGTGGTTTATTTTCCAAAATGTCCACCTGCAGGTCCTGCATGCAATTCCTATAATACTTTGTAAAAATTTTGTTTTTCCACACAACGCAAGGAAAATCCATCATAAATTCTCCTAAAAAGAATGTTGCCAATCAGTTTATATGGAGCGTCTTTTAATCTAATAACTCTCCTCTTTTTGGCTTCTAAATTTTTCAGGGGTATATCCGTGTGTTAGAAAAAAAAGTGGAAAAAAATTATATCATTATACCACGAATTAGGAAATGTAGGAATAAAACAAATTTAATCTTCAACATAAGATGCTTCATTGATCCATTCAAATTTTGCTTTCCGCGATTCAATAGACTGTGTGACTAACTGATGCAACCCTTGTCCTCTAACAATCTTGGTGGGATTTATTTCCAAGTCATATTCTTGTAGAACTGTCATCGAATGGGCTCTTTTCTCCCCTAATTCTTTTTGAACCAATAAATTATTGACCATGATATAAGGAACTATTATTTTGGTTCTAGACGAAGAGAAGGCCTGTAATGTTTAACAACCTTATAAATAACATATGCTTTCTTGTTGACTTCTGGATAATTAAGCTTCATTCCTTTAAGTCCAGAGCTCATGAAAGATATATAGGAATCACGTCTGCCTTAGAATTTTGTTGTGTTAAAACTGTAACATAAGATAAATCATAAGCAAAAGTATATATAATTAAATCATTCAAAAAATATGGTGACATCAACTAGGAGTGTATGCAATAGCTGGCCTTCTTTTAACAAAAGAATCCTTTTGGACAATATTTAAAAACTGCATATTTTTTAATCATATCTTGTAAAGGTTTAACAATCTTAGTGAAACTAGTGTAATTCCCCCATTTTGGTAGCACTATGGTTCACCATTAGATGCCCATAGGTTGAGTGGAATTAAATTAACAAGGAGTTAAATTTTATCCTTAGTTATTTTATGTAATTAAATAAATTTGAAAGGATGATGGTGGACCACAAGTTTGGAATAATTAAATTTCTAATTATTATTTATGAGTTATAATTTGTCTAGGTGGAAAGGATGATTTTAAGGAACCATACTTATTTAAAAGTATATAAATGTTGGCGAATATTACCAATTCTTAAAATGCCAACTATAAAATGATTGGCGATATTTTTCAAAAAATATTTTAAGTTCCAAGGATTTTATATCGTTTATATAATAATTTGGCGATTTTTAGGGTGAAAAATTTTTACCCCATCAAAATTGGGGCAAACAGGGCTTCAAAAAATGCAAAATGCCGAATCTTTTTTGGGAGAAAAACATGGAAAAATAGCCCACTGGGCTAAAATTATCCTTGCTAGGTGGATCAAGAGAGTGCAATATAGGATGAGGGAAAGGTAGATGAGTTGTATTGTAACATATTTCATTTTAATATCCACAACACTACTCATTACAAAATATCACAATATTAATTTTACTCATAGAAAACAATTAAAGAACATAATAGATCGAGGTTGAGGAGACAAGCATAGCATATAAAATTTAAGGGCCAGGAAATACTTGTTTATTATAGTACATGGACTTTAGTAGATGGACTATGATTATATCATAGATCTACGACCTTACAATCATTGTGGAATTACGTGTTGCAACATAAACAAAATCAAGAAGCAAAACCCAAATACCTGAAATCTAGATATATAAACAAAATCCAGAAGCAAAACCCAAATACCTGCAATCTAGATACATAAACAAAATCCAGAAGCAAAACCCAAATATCTGAAATCTAGATACATAAACAAAATCCAGAAGCAAAACCCAAAGACCTGAAATCTAGATACATAAACAAAATCCAGAAGAAAAAACCCAAATACTTGAAATCCAGATACATAAACCTATACTGCAGATTTCATTGTATTTGTCTTTGGCTCCTTTGCTTCTAATATTTTCACATCTCTTTCTATTTTCCTCCTTTTCGGCTTACCTATGTGGCATTCACCATCCCCTCTAATATATTCACAAACATGTCAATAAAAAAATAAGAAAAATTCTCTTTATGATGTTATTATTTCCACTACCCATGTGATAATGTTATTATTATGTTTCTAACATATGCTTATCAATTAAGTTTTTATTATTCTTATTAGTTAAATGGTAATACCTATTATAATTTTTATCACTTAAGTTTTTATCATTTTGTTGAGGCCTGGAAATTTGCAGGCGGCAACAGTAAGGGATTCTCCCCAATCAACGTTCCCAACTAGCCCGCTGACTGTTTGGAATGGGGAATCCGTCTGGTTTGCGGTCCGGCTACCGTAGGTCAAGAAACAAAACAAAGGCTTTACCGGTTACGGCCCGGCCCACCAAGTTTTTGTATTTTTTACTTAAAGGAATGAAATGCAAGTGCCTAACTAAATGCAGGGTGATCTAGATGTGGGGAGCGGTCACAACGTGATGCACAGGTTCTTACCTCTCGTCTTATGCTCGCAAGCAACCAAATCAGACACAATAAGAAATAAACTAACTATCTAATCTATCCCTAGGGAGCAATGTTATCATTTTGAGTGAGTAATAAATTTTGTACACGCATTCTGAAGAATCGTAGATAGCTGGTAATTCTTCCAAGACACATGAACACTTATAAATATTCAAATAACTAGATAGCCGATCATTTTATAACCACATTTATTACTCAAAGTAAAAAATATCCCAGAAACTACTGAAGAACATTTAACAAGAACATAGATTCAGAACATCAAACATTCTTACAGTAAATGAAACACGGCTAAAAAAGAAATAGTTCTTCTTCAACCTTATTCATTGAGTTGCATTGATACATTTCACTCTACACTCACTCCGACAGGTCAAATTGCAGTTTCCTTTGCAAAACGAAATAGTTCCTCTTACAAGCAAACATTTACAAAATTTTCCAGGGGAAAAATCCCTGTATCTTTCCTACTTTCCAATATTTAAACTACAACTACTGAGTCACTCTGTTTCCCCTCAGACGCGTGGTCTTTCAGTTTCTCCAATGCTTCATATTCCGATCTTTTGTCAGTATGTGATCATGAAACACTTGGTAACTGATCCGTTTCTGAGGTCACGCCCTCACAGTTCTGGACTTCGTCCTCCATTCGCATCGTTTCAATCATACCTCTGCCGAACGGGTTAGTTTTCTTCTCATCGTGGCACATTGACCGGTCTTCTTGAAACTGCCTGCATTCAATTCACAAGTGTGGTTAAAACAACAAATATTATCGATTAACCACCATTCCACAAGAAAACGGCCGAGCATGCCGCATACGGGCTTGGCAAAATATCCAAGGGTCTATTGGCGGGAAAATTCAAGTCGGCAGCCAGAAGAAAGTGAGCTCAGGAGCCAAGAGGATCTGCCAGCCGCAACGTCGGATGAGACCTTAGTCGCGGCCAAGCGAAACGCGGGTGGGATATGCCATAAATCGGACGTCGAAGGGCTTTTAGTTTCGGACACCGGAAGACTCTAGGAGCTGCAACGGCGAAGGGGAAAAGTTAGAGGATAAGCGGAGCGGACGGGAAAACTTAGTCGGATGCCGGACGACACTCAGATCGTGCGCAAGAATGATCACCCAGCTGCAACTGTGGCTGAGGAGAGGCTACAGGCAAGCGATTCGAAGGATGAAATAAATCGAGCATCGGACGACACTCATATCGGGCAAAGGAAAGATCTTGGAGCCGCAAAGGCAGAGGGGCTGAGACTTTGCAGCTTCTGATCTAACAGCAAAAAGAGGCCTGATTTTAGGAAACTTAAAGATCTGAGCAGCGTTAACAATCAAAGTCGTTTTCCTCGCGAAGGCTGCCCTGAAGAACAAAATTCTACTTGCTCACGGCCAGAAATCCACAACTTAACTAAAAATGAACATGGCATGAATAAACCTACTGGTATCCCATCTTCAAAGTAAAACAAAAGAAGAAACACCTGAGAGGCTCAAGCATTTTAATGATCCAACTAAGCAAAATGATGAGGAGGGGGCCCAGAATTTAAATACGAGTAAATCTGGGGAGGGCAGTTGCGGCAGCAACAACTGGCGATTTCTTGGTGAACCTAGATCTCTGGGTGATCATACTTTGAGCAACAGACTGTTTAACCATAATGTTTCTAATGACTTCTTCCAGCCATACAGATTCCTCGACCAACAGAAGTGCGTACCTTAATCATTGATGATGATCCATTTGGGGAAAGTGGAAACCGAAGATTTCAAGTCCGGATAACTCTGTTGGGGCCAGAGGATGAGTTTTATTATTACCTCTGTCTTCAGGTAGTTAACAGTGTGGACACCACAGGATCGTAGCAGATAATAAACAACAGTATTCGTTTGTTCCTCGTTCCCATACCATTTCAACACTCTTGTGATTTTGGACTTTTGTCCCTTTTATTTGAATCTTTCTGTGCGCCTTTCTTACTAAATTTTAATTCAGGATCCTCTATCCCATAGTGTCCTTTTGTGTGAGTGGTCTATTTTAAGCTTCAGCTCACTGACGGAGAGGATCTTTTGGCCTTTAGTACTTATGATTCAGCACCTGCTTTGATGTGTGATGCTTTTATAGAAGTCTGACTCTTTATTCGCCTTTTGGCATTCTTCTCTTGGCATGGAATCATTTATATTTAATACACTGTTCACCCTGCTCCTTTCCATGGGTCCCTTACCGTTTCTCCTTTGACATTTCAAATGTGATATGGATGGAACCTCGACATAGTACTCCAGACTTCCCGAACCCGGTTTAATTCACAGGGGTTAAGCAGGACTTCAATGCACATGAAATTTTATTTGAGAAAACGGTTAGGCTGAAAGAACTCTTTAGCAACACACAGGCTGACACTCAATGTGTTGGCCATTCCCCAAAAAAACCTTCATTTCCTCCAGACAACCGCAAGTTCGATCCCCTTATTGAAATCAAAACTAAAATTAAATAAAATGAAAGAATGACTCGGAAACAACTCTACAGCTTATTTATATACAAGGTAGAAAAATCAAAGAAAGTCAAGAAAAGTAAGGCTTGAGAACTAAACCATTAACTGGCAATTTCTCCTCCCATCCCTGTAAATCCTGCAGCTTATAAGTAGCAGGGCCAAGTTTGGCTACAATCTGGAAAGGGCCTACCCATAACTGCTGGAATTTGGTATGCTTTCCTTTCTCATCATGGGGGTGGTCCCATTTGAGGACTAAGTCTCCTATTTCAAAGTCTTTTGTCCCAGCTTTATGCTTGTCAAACCATCTCTTAACTGACTCTTACTGTTGTTTAAAACGTTCTCTAGCCTTGGATCTAGCCTCTTCTGCTTTCAGGAGATTATATATTCTTATTTGTAGAACTTCATCCTCAGACCCCCTAGACTCTTAGGCTAGCATGGAAGCTGGTAGCATGAGATTGGGAGGTAGGATAGCTTCTTTACCGTACACAATGGTATAGGGTGACACTCCTATTGCAGACTTGGGGGTGACTCTCTTAGCCCACAGGGCATTGGGTAAGGCTGAGTGCCAACTTCACTGGTTTTTCTATTACGGTCTTCTTCAAGATTCTAATGAGGTTTTTATTGGAGGATTCAGCCAGGCCATTCCCTTGCAGATAGTAGTTAGCAGAATAATGTAATTTTATCCCTTTATCATGAGAAAATGCAGTCAATTTAATCGATGAAAAGTACTTAGCATTATCAAAAACTACTGAAATTGGAACTCCAAACCTAGTCATGATATGATCTTGTAGGAAGCTGATGACTTCGTCCTCATTGATCTTGCGCAATGGTATAGCTTTGACCCAGCGAGTGAAATAATCAGTCGCAGTAAGAATGTACTTGTGCAACAGGGAAAAATTCAGTTTTATTTCTCCAATAATGTCCAGCCCCCACTATTCAAATGGTTCTGTGATCATAACAGGCTTTAGGGGTGCTACTGTCCTGGGCTGTCTTCCACCGCATCTTTGACAAATGCCACATTTCCTGACATGTGCATGTGCATCCTTGAAGAGCGTAGGCCAATAGTAACCGGCTCTAAGGATTTTGTGGGCTATAGTGTCGCCCGAATAATGTCCCCCAGCCGGACCATCATGTAATTCTTCCATTACTTTCTTTGCATCCTCCTTTTCTAAACATCTGAGAAGAACCTCATCATAATTCTTTCTGAATAACACTCCTTCAACAAGATGATAGGAGGCTGATTTGAGACGCAGAGATTTTCTTTATTTGGAATTCCAATGTTCTGGTAATATCCCCGACTGTAAGTAATGCACAAGGTCCCTATACCAGGACTCAAGAGCTGTAAACAGAGGGCATACATCCACTACATGCAGTTTGGCTTCCTCTTCCAATGCTTGTTCTTCGTTATTTCTACTTCCAGTCATCAATTTGCATAGCCCTTGAACTTTCACTACAGTAGCCGGTTTGAATTCGAGGTCGTATTCTTGAAGGGCTGTTACCCAGTTGCCTCTTCTTTCTCCCAACTCTTTCTGAATGAGAAGAGATCTTACTGCTGGGTAAGGGACTATTACCTTGGTCCAATTTTTTAATACGTAAGGCTTGAAAATATTTACTGCCTTAAATACTACGTAAGCCTGCTTATCAATGGCTGGGTAGTTTAATTCAGCGCTTTGAAGCCCAGTGCTCATGAAAGAGATTGGGAATTCATCACCCCCGTCCTCCTTTTGTGTAAGAATGGATGCCAATGAATCATCGGATGCAAATGTGTACATAATGAAGTCTTTATCAATGTCTGTACTTTTCAAGGAGGGCGCATGGGCAACATCAGTCTTGATTTTGTTGAATGTAGTCTTTTCAGTTTTAGTCCACTTACACTGTGCATTTTGCTTAACCATCTACTGCAGTGGCTTAACAATCTAAGCAAAATCAGGCACAAACCTTCGTACGAAATTTATTGTCCCCATGAAAGATTGCATTCCTTTTTTATTATGGGGCATAGGGATTTGTTCAATGGCCTTGATTCTTTCTGGGTCTATATATATACCTCTCTTTGACACTATATGCCCCAGTAATTTGCCTTCTGTGACCACGAATACACACTTCTTAGGATTTAGGGAAATGCCATACTTCCAACAGCGCTCGAAAATTTGCTTTAGGTGGAATGCGTGCTCCCCTCTTTTCTTCGAAAATATTGTGATATCATCAAGGTAGACCACCACACTTCGTCCAATCAGTCCACGGAAAGCTATGTCCATAGCTCTCTGAAATGTCGCGCCAGCATTAATCAGTCCAAAAGGCATTCTTCTAGATGCGAAAGTTCCCCATTTAGTTCTGAACGTTGTCTTTAATCTATCCTCCTCGGCCACTAACACTTGGTTGTAGCCAGAGAATCCGTCTAACAATGAAAATAATTCAGAACCAGAAACCATCTGTAGCAATTGCTCCATGGGAGGCACCGGATAGTTGTCTTTGTCTGAGGCGCGGTTTAAGTTTCTGAAGTCCACGCACAATCTGATTTCTCCCGACTTTTTCCTGACCGGCACCAAATTTGACACCCACTCCGAATGCCGGACTTTAAAAATAATCCTAGTGTCCAGCATTTTTTCACCTCGCTTTGAATCAGTGGCTCCAAGTTGGGGTGCATCTTCCTTAATGGCTGTTGATATGGCTTGACACCTGTTTTAATAGGGATGATATGCTTGATAATGCTGGTGTCGTAGGTCTTCAAATCTGCGTAAGTCCAAGCAAAGACATCTTTGTACTACTTGAACAGACTGACAAACCTATCCCTTTCGGCAGGTGAACAGCATTTGCCTAGGTTCACAAACTTAGGATCCGTCTCAGTCCCCAAATTTATCAGTTCGAACTGCAGGGTTGAGCTGTGCGTCTTTATATTAGCAGGTCTTCGGAATTTTTCATTCAAGTCAAACATCTTCTCTAATGTTCTGACTCCTTTAGGGACGAAATTGTCAAATTTCATCTCAGCTTGGTGCTTTTCATCATCGATGATTGCTCCCTTGAATACATCCTCGTTGGTCAAACATTCTATGATTTGCTGGTCATCATCGAACACCCTCAGATTGGTGATCATATCTGGTACGGAGGGCCTGAAAAGTAATTCAATAGAACATCTGTTATTAGTGGGTACCAGCCTGGCAGCTGATGTGGCCAAAAGATCAGCGGCTGCGTTTTTCATTCTTGGGATTGAAACAATATTGAATGCATGAAAACGTTTAAGCAACTCCCATACCTCGCTTTGGTAAGCTTTCAAATGGGGGGAAACACAATGTATTTGATTTCTTATCTGCTTTACAACTATTTCTAAGTCCCCAAAAACTTTTAAATTACTAACCTTTAGCTCAATCGCTTTTTTGAGTCCTTGCAGCAGTGCCTCATACTCAGCCGTATTGTTAGTACACTCAAACTCTAATCTATAGGACAGGAAGTGTTTATTTTTTTGTGGATCAATGAGGATGCAGCCGACCCCTGACCCTTCTAAATTTTTAGATCCGTCAAAAAATAAATTCCAATAAACATTATCTACTGAAAAGAATCTACTTCTACTGCTAAATCTACTATTTTACAATCAAACTCATCATCCTGCGAAAATCAAAGAAGTTCAGGCTGGGTGTTAGATGTGTTACTGGCCTCCTCCGCTTGATAGTTCCTTGGTTCTAGTTCAAGAAAGTAGTTTCCCAACATAGGTTCGACTGGTATATTCTTCTCATCCAGTTGGGTAACATTGTACTTCATGTAAGGCTCTCTCAAAACCTTAATCTGATTGGGGCTTCCTTTGTATGGCAACCACAGGTGTGACCAATCTGAGGCAAAGTATCCATTCAATTTAGCTGACCAATCTCTGCTCAGGACCAGGCCATAAGCGTCTGGTATATCAGCCACCATGATGTTGATAACTTGGCATACTTTGTCATTTGATGACAGACGAATTAGAATGTCCTCCATTTCACCAATTACCTTAACGTCGGTCCTATCCAATTGTACCACCCTCCATGTGGTTGGCTTAAACTGCCCATTGATTTTCTTACATACTGATACGGGCATAACATTAATTGACGCCCCTGAGTCTACTAGACAATTGTGAACGTTATGATTAAAAATTTCAAATGTCAGGAGGAAAGGTGGCTGTTTAATTTTAGACTTACCTCCAGTGCTAGCTTCTTCGATTTCCTCTTCGTCCAGAGGCTAATTGACAGTAGGTTTCTCCCCTTCTGATGTTTCTAGTGCTTTCAATAGCTTCTCCTTTTGCTGAGGTACTTTGCACATTTCAAACAGCGGGACGTTTGCCTTTATCTTTTTTAAGTCTTCAACAACGTCATATTCAAGCTGTTGTTTAATGGACAAATATTTATCAGCACTCCCCTTCTCTTCGTTTGTCTTGGGAAATATTCAGTTCTGCTCAGGATTCTGACTGGTAATAGTGAATTCCGAAATCTTATCAGTCAAGGATTTGTCTTGAAATTTCTTCTTGACGTTTCTTTGCAGCCTTCCGATCTTTGGGAGTAAGATACTGTTATCACTAATCGTCCCTTGACTTCTAGTTGTCACGTTAGCCTCCCTGATATTTTTGTGTTTTTTAGTTATATCTTCTTCTGCATCGAGTAAGGAGACAGAACTCCAAAAAGCCATAGTCTCTTCTTCCTGTTCCTTTGTAGAAGTAGAAGCAGCATTTTCTTTCTTTTCATCATCATCTTCTTCCGTTAGTCTCAAATCCAACATCTGATTCATGACTAACGTCATTGAATTTATCCATTGTGGGAAGCTCTTTTCAGAGTGAGGCTGCTGATGAAAGGTGCAGAAATTTTCCATCCCTATCTCTGTCAGGTTCATAGACGCAGTATTGTGAGGAGGAGGTTGGGACTGATTGTTTTCCTCCCTTTTCTTATAATAAGGCCTGTAGAACTTCTATGTTTTCTTCTCCTTTTCCAATTCTATGACCTTATTAGACAGCTTTTGCATCATTTTGGCCATACTCTTATAATCTGGTGCTTTCTCCTCTTTAGGCTTAGTGAACAATAAAGTTTTCCTTCTCTCTCCTCTTTCCCCCGAATGTTCTAGATAGTCTTCAATACTTTCTCTTTCTGCTTCCACCACCTCTGCTTCTTCGTAGGTCTCTGTCAAAGTAGGCTTGGCCCTACCTTTAGCAAACATGGCCAAATATGGACCCAAAGCTGAAGTATAGTACTCAATTAGTACTTTGTCTAAAGGCTTGTCTATTTCAGAAAAGTTCTTAAGATATGCAGCGAACCTTTGTGTGAAACTGTGCACTTTCTCCTTTTTTTCTTTCTTAAGTGCACATAATCCTTTCATAAGGGCTGCGTGAGTCTTTTGAACTGCATACTTACTCCTGAAAATTCTCTCGAAAGTATCCCAATACGGGATAGAATTAGCAGGAAACTCAAAGTACCAAGATGCAGCAGCTCCTTTGAGGGTATGCGAGAATAGTCTACACACCACATCTTCATGTTCTCCAGCCCTCAGACCTTCTATTGCCAAGTAGAAACTTTGTAGATGATCATCCACTAGGAACTTCTCATTGGGGTCAAATTTAGGTAGTAACTTCTCAAAGGCTTGAGGTAGGTCATGCAAAGGGGGAGTCAGGTTTAGGGGTGACCTGGCTTTCCATGCAGGCGGTGGGTTAGGTGGATTGGGAGGGGGTTGGTTGGCGTTAACATCGGCCATGAGTTGAGGTGGAGAGTGTGGAGGGGAACCAACAGGAGTGTGAACAGGAGAAATGTAAGGGGTTTCTGGGCCTTCTTGATTCAAAGGTAGCTCAACTTCTTGCAAAGTAGTCTCTACAAGTTCTTCCCAGTCTCCAACCAACACTGAATGTTCCACTATAGGACGGTCTTTCTTCTTGTACTCTCTTCTAGGCAATTCGTGGATGATTGGCAACCCTCTAATCTTCTTCACATAAGCACGGGTATGTCTTCTCAGATCGTTAACAATTTCGTTGCGAACAGGATATAGATGTTCTCTGTTTTCTTCTTCCGGAATTGGATTACGTGGTCCACTACCTTCAGAACTGTAACCAGCAGAATAATCTCGGTAAAACAGGTTTCCTCGGCCATCCATGCACTGGCAGCCCTCCTTCTAGCGCCAAAATTGTTGAGGCCTGGAAATTCGCAGGTGGCAACAGTAAGGGATTCTCCCCAATCAACATTCCCAACTAGCCCGCTGACTGTTTGGAATGGGGAATCCATCCGGTTTGTGGTCCGACTACCGTAGGTCAAGAAAGAAAACAAAGGCTTTACCGGTTACGGCCCGGCCCACCGAGTTTTTGTATTTTTGACTTAAAGGAATGAAATGCAAGTGCCTAACTAAATGCAGGGCGATCTAGATGCGAGGAGCGGTCACAACGTGATGCGCAGGTTCTTACCTCTCGTCTTATGCTCGCAAGCAACCAAATCAAACACAATAAGAAATAAACTAACTATCTAATCTATCCCTAGGGAGCAATGTTATCATTTTGAGTGAGTAATACATTTTGTACACGCATTCTGAAGAATCGCGGATAGCTGGTACTTCTTCTAAGACACATGAACACTTATAAATATTCAAATAACCAGATAGCTGATCATTTTATAATTACTCAAAGTAAAAAATATCCTAGAAACTACTAAAGAACATTTAAGAAGAACATAGATTCAGAACATCAAACATTCTTACAGTAAATGAAACACGGCTAAAAAAGAAATAGTTCTTCTTCAACCTTATTCATTGAGTTGCATTGATACATTTCACTCTACACTCTCTCCGACAGGTCAAATTGCAGTTTCCTTTGCAAAACGAAATAGTTCCTCTTACAAGCAAACATTTACAAAATTTTCCAGGGGAAAAAGCCCCGTCTCTTTCCTACTTTCCAATATTTAAACTACAACTACTGAGTCGCTACGTTTCCCCTCAGACGCGTGGTCTTTCAGTTTCTCCAACGCTTCATATTCCGATCTTTTGTCAGTATGTGATCATGAAACACTTGGTAACTAATCCATTTCTGAGGTCACGCCCTCACAGTTCTGGACTTCATCCTCCATTGGCATCGTTTCAATCATACCTCTGCCGAACGGGTTAGTTTTCTTCTCATCGTGGAACATTGACCAGTCTTCTTGAAACTGCCTGCATTCAATTCACAAGTGTGGTTAAAACAACAAATATTATCAATTAACCACCATTCCACAAGAAAACGGCCGAGCATGCCGCATACGGGCCTGGAAAAATATCCAAGGGTCTATTGGTGGGAAAATTCAAGTCGGCAGCCAGAAGAAAGTGAGCTCGGGAGCCAAAAGGATCTGCCAGCCGCAACGTCGGATGAGACCTTAGTCGTGGCCAAGCGAAACGCGAGCGGGATATGCCATAAATCGGACTTCGGAGGGCTTTTAGTTTCGGACACCGGAAGACTCTAGGAGCCGCAACGACGGAGGGGAAAAGTTAGAGGATAAGCGGAGTGGACGGGAAAACTTAGTCGGACGCCGGACGACACTCAGATTGTGCACGGGAACGATCACCCAACCGCAACTGCAGCTGAGGAGAGGCTAAAATAAATCGGGCGTCGGACGACACTCAAATCGGGCGAAGGAAAGATCTTGGAGCCGCAACGGCGGAGGAGCTGAGACTTTGCAGCTTCCGATCTAACAGCAAAAAGAGGCCCGATTTTGGGAAACTTAAAGATCTGAGCAGCGTTAACAATCAAAGTCGTTTTCCTCGCGAAGGCTGCTCTGAAGAACAAAATTCTACTTACTCACGGCCAGAAATCCACAACTTAACTGAAAATGAACATGGCATGAATAAACCTGCTGGTATCCCATCTTCAAAGTAAAACGAAAGAAGAAACGCCTGAGAGGCTCAAGCATTTTAATGATCCAACTAAGCAAAATGATGAGAAGGGGGGCCAGAATTTAAATACGAGTAAATCTGGGGAGGGCAGTTGCGGCAGCAACACATTCTTATGAATTAAATGATGATACCTATTAGAGGTAGAGGTAGATGAACATTCTTATGAGTTAAATGGTGATACCTATTAAAAGTTTTTCATATACCACTAAAATAAATATGCTAGTTTATTCACAAACATGACAATAAGGACAAATATATCTATACAATTAAACATAAAATAAAGCCTATTATTCCACTACCGATTTCATGATGTTATCAATCTGTCCTAAACATAAAATAAAGCCTATTATTCCACTACCGATATCTTGATGTTATCAGTCTGTCCTAAACATAAAATAAAGCCTATTATTCCACTACCGATATCTTGATGTTATCAGTCTGTCGTAACTGCCCTGCATGCTAAACAAAGTACGTCCATGCATCCACAACTATGCGCTTTTCTCTAAATATATAGAAAATAAGAGGAAGAGAGAGATCGTTAATTTATATATAACTCTAAGTGGATGCATTGGAAGTACGTTTCTGTTTAAAAGAGAGTTTAAAAGTCAGCTGTAGCGTAAGGAGAGTTTAAAAGAGCGAATTTTCAGAGAGAAGAAAGAATGAGTGCTGTTACAGAGTGTAAGGTGCAGAAGAAGGGTTGTATATCGAACAGCTGGTTCAAGGATTCAAAGGGCAAAAATCGGAGTTTGAGCTGCAACCATGATAATGAAGCAACTCACAGTTACAGACGTTATTCCATGTGTTGCAGGTCTTTGTCCTCGCCGAGTTCTCCGCCATGGTCGTCCAACTGCAGCCCTGCCACCAAATGTGAGGCCGCCATTCCGTTACGGCCCAAACCGAGCGTGCTGAAGCTCGATAAATTGCCCACTCGGCACCTCCGTTATCAACAGTTCCCTCCACCACCGCCAAGCGTTCCCTGCAGGCGCCACAAATTGGGCAGTACAGTAGATAAAGGATACTGTGTTTTTCATGTCTTCCTAATTCTTTAAAAATTGAATGTATACATACTCGATTCAATACAAAAAGAATTGGGCTCGTCCACAGCTTGCTACATCCTTCTAAATTAAATTAAATAGTGTTGGTCTATACACCTACTCCTTTAAATATTAAAGCAACTATTTCAGTACAACATTTAATTACATGAAATATATTATTGAGTGTTTGTTGGGATTAGCTATGTCATCTAATACTCCCCCTGCATCTCAACCACAGTTTACACTTTACAATATTTTTGTTAATTACAAAATGTTTTCTCAAAGGCTCAAAACTTTCTAGTGCTAGTGGTTTAGTAAAGATATCAACTAATTGGTTTGTAGATGTATAGGGTTTCAAGTATATTTCATCATTGTTGACTAGCTTTGGGATGAAATGATATCTAATATCAATGTGTTTTGTTTTCCAATAAAACACATGAGTAAATAGTAGTTGTCCTCTTCTGTTTGTGCTGCAGATTAATCAAGATTCTTCTTACCCAAATTAAGCATGACCCATGAAATCAGATTCGTTCCAAAATGTGTCCCTGGAAGTGTTGTTTCGATCATCCACACTTTGGTTGAATACTTAATGTCATAGTTGGTTGTCTCTGCAATGTATCTCCGACTTTTTTTTTTCCAATCTACTAATGAGTCTTTGATAGACTCCATAAATCTTTGAAATTAAGCTAACAACAAACATTTGTGGGGCCTAGTAGTTGTGATATACATAAGGATTCCTACAATCCTCTTGAACGGTGTGGGATCTATTATTGATCCTTTGTCCAATTTTCTTAATCTTGTACCAGTAGCAATTGGTATCATTGTTGGTTTACAATTGGACATTCTGAATCTGCTCAACACATCTTTTGCATATTTTTGTTGGCACTTGAATTTTCCATTCTCATATTGCTTAACCTCTATTCCTAGAAAATACTTCATCAACCCAATATTTGTCATTTCAAACTCATTTTTCATGGTTGTCTTGAAATCATTCAAGATTGTATTTCTTGTGAGAATCTTATCATCCACATATAAACAAAAAATGAGAATTCTACCTTGTTGAGTAGTTTTGATGTATAGAGTGGGTTCACAACTTCACTCTTACTTCTGTTAAACGTGCTAAACCCATTGATGAGAAAATATGATTTGATTATGCTATACCGGGATCAAGGGGCCTGTATTAGATCATATAAATCCTTTAAATCCTTCTTCAGTCTATAAACTTTATGTTCTTGACCTTTGACCTCAAACCCTGGTGGTTGATCCACATAGACCTCTTCTTCTAATGTGCCATTTAAGATTTTACATCCGTTTGGTAGACATGTCATTTATTTTGTGTTGCTAAGGCTAAAACTATCTTAATGTATCTAACCTTGCTACCAGAAAAAAGGTTTCCCCATAATTAATACTAGGCTCCTATGCAGAGCATAGTAGCAACTAGCATTTCCTTATGTTTTCCAACTTCTCCTTTTCCATTGAATTTGGTATTATAGACACACTTGCCCCAATGCCGCCCTTTCCCTTTAGGAGATCTACAAGTTTCCATGTATCATTTTTTCAATGGAATCAATTTCTTCATTCATGGCTTCAACCCAGTTTTCCTTCTTTAGAGCTTATTCAAAATACATGGGGTGACAAGAAAATAATGCAAAATGAGCTTGCATATCTATGTCATCATTTTGATCATATATTTCTTTCAAACTTCTAGTTTTTTTATGCCTTAATGACTCTATCATGGGATCAAATTCACTGCTGGAAGATGGAATGGTCATTGGACTACGCAATGTTTCCTCTCTTTGTCTGCTTACATTCTAGGAAACCTATTCTTAAATCCTTGTAGCCCTCTTTGTTCCAGCGATTCATCTACTTGTTCTAAACTTGTAACTGTGACTGATTTGTCAATGCGACCATCCCATGCTTCAACTTCCTTAAATTCAACATCTTTTCTCACAATAAATTTCTTTGTGACTGGATTACAGTACAATTTGTATGTCTTAGAATGCACATTGTAACCTGTGAAAATGCACTTTTCACTTTTGTCATCTAATTTCCTTCTAATATCCCAAGGAACATGTACACAGGCCACGTAGCTGAAGTTTGAAATGTCTAACATGAGAACATGTACAGCTCAAGTTTGAAACGTCTAACCTGAGATACTCTAATCTCCACTGTTGGATTAGATGAACCCTAGGGTTTTCACCAAAAAGGAAAATGAAGGTAAAATCAATCACTTTTGCAGATTGAAGTGAAGGAGAGAGCTGCGAGAGAGGAAAGCTTTTTTTCCTTGAGAAAGAGAAAAATTTGCAGCACAAAAATCAAGGAAGAGGGGAGCTTTAGCATGGCACAAACTTCAAGGAGTAGGAGCAACATTTATTGCAGTTGTCCGTACTGTCCGTACTATACAGATTCCGTATAGGATACATTTCTCGAGGCATATTTTGGCACCGTTTTGGAGGCAAGGGTTGCAGACACAAATCCCGAGGCATTTTCCAACAGCACAGTTTGAGACAGGCCATACAACAGGCTTCTGTATAGCCCGTACAACAACACATTTTTCGAGGAACCTTCAACAAAAATTTTGAGTTTGATTTTTTACTATTTAGCATGAAAAACAAGGCAAAACATTTATCTTCTGGGTTGAGATAAGTTGGTCTGAAAATTTCTAAGTTTTGCTGTAAAAATTTCTTGAAAATATAATTCTCTCTATCCTAACAGGTTTTCCCCTTGTGGGTTTTTCCTAGGCAAGTTTTTCAAAAATTACTAAGTCTGAAATTTCATGGAATGCATTTAATATTTTATTTTCTGTCATTAAATTTGAGTTATGACAGTGTTTTTATCAGTCTGAAATTTTGTGCAATTTCTAGCCTTATTTATTTCTGGGTTGGGCATTAAACAGAGATAAATTTTTGACATTTAAACCGATGGCTGAAACTAAGAAAAAATTTCATGCTATGTGAGCGAGGTTGGGCAGAAAATTAAATTTTTATAGATAGAAAGTAATTTCCGAACTTAGAAAATTTTCTTTTAGAGTATTAGTGAGCTGTGACTAATCGCTTGAGATCTGTGTAGTGCCCCACGGGGACTTTTCCCCAAGGGTTGGGAACGTGTTTCCCGTGTTTCCTACATCCTTGGGATAGAGGAATGGCGAGAGAAGCCTTTTTGTGTTAATATTGCCCCTTAAAGGGTTCTAGCTCAATGATAGAGCACCTGCTTTACAAGCAGGAGGCTGAAGGTTTGATTCCTTCGTTCCCTAATGATATTGCAATAATGATGTTCTAAATTATGCCTACGAGGGGGGTTCTAAAATGACTTCATATGTCCCTACGAGGGGGGTTCATAACCACCCCCAAAAGTTTGTAAAGCGTTGTAGGGGGGGTCTCGAACTGCCTTCATAGGTACCTACTAGGGGGGTTTTGAATCGTCGTAGTAGGTACATGCAAGGGGGGTTTTGAACCGCCTCCATAGGTACCTACAAGGGGGTTCTTAATTGCCTTAGGAGGTACCTATGAGGGGGGTTTTGAACCAACTCTGTATGTACCTACGAGTATGGTTTTGAACCGACTCTGTATGTACCTACAAGGGGGGTTTAAAACTGCCCCCATAGTTTTATAATAGAGACTTTTACAGGCAGTTTTGAACCACCCCCGTAGGTACCTACAAGGGGCGTTCATATTCTCCCTTAAAAGTGACTTTTGTGGGGGGTTTAGAACCGCCCCCAAAAGTCACTTTTAGGGGCGATTTTGATCTCTTCCAGGGCCACCCCTAAAAGTCAAAACTTTTAGCATCAGTGCTGTTTGGGGCGGTTTGGTAATGACCGCCTCAATCTAAAACCGCCCCGAATCACTTTTGGGGGGAGGGATTAGAACTACCCCTAAATCTCAATTTTAAGGGCGGTTTTGATGTCTTCCAAAACCGCCTCTAAAAGGAAACATTTTTTACGTCGGTGCTATTAAGGGCGGTTTTGTAACGACCGCCTCCAATGCCAAAACCACCCCCAAATCACTTTTTGGGGTGGCTCAAAATGGCTCCTAAAAGTCAAAACTTTTTGCGTCAGTACTATTAGTGGCGGTTTTACAAAGACAGCCTCCGAATCCAAAATCGCCTCCAAAATTCACTTTTGGGTGGGTTTAGAACCGCCCCCTAAGCGACTTTTAGGGGGGTTTAGAACCATGGCCAAAATTCACTTTTGAAGGGGGTTTAAAACTGCCCCCAAAAGTCACTTTTGGGGGAGGTTTAGAAGCACCCCTAAAAGTCACTTTTTGGAGGCGGTTTTGATTTCTTCCAGAATCGCCCCTAAAAGTGAAAAATTTTAGCATCAATGCTATTAGGGGCAGTTTTCTAAAGACCACCACCAAAGCCAAAACCACCTCTAAAAGTGACTTTTGGAGGTGGAAGACAACCACCCCTAAATGTCAAATTTCTTGTAGTGCAATGAGGACTATTTATATGCCAGACAAACTGGGAATGACATTAGTGGCTAGTATTCGTGATTCAGAGCCTTCTACTTTTGAGGAGGCCTCCCAACATCATGTTTGGCGAGATACCATGATGGATGACTACCATTCCATCATGAAGAATGATGTTTGGGAGATAGTTTCGAGGTCTGAGGGGAAGTCACTGGTGACTTCTTGGTGGATTTACAAGCTAAAGCATGTTGTGGATGGTAGTGTGGAGAAGTACAAGGCCAGATTTGTAGCATGAGGTTTTTCACAGGTTGAGGGAGTGGATTATGATGAGACCTTTACATCGGTTTCTTGGTATACTTCGATCAGGGCTTTGATTTCCATTGCTGCAGAAATGGGTTGGAAGATCCTTTAGATGGATGTGAAGACCACATTTCTCAATGGAATGATACAAGAGGAGGTGTATGTTGAGCAGCCTCATTGCTTTGAGTTTCATGGGAGAGAGTATCATGTTTGCAGGCTGAAGCAAGCTCCTAAAGCTTGGTACTTCAGGATTGATTCTTACTTACAACGGATGGGGTTTTAGAAGAGTGAGGCAGATCCGAATATCTATTTCATCCTGGTTAGATATGATCCGCTCATTCTTCTGTTGTATGTGGATGACTTATTTATCACAGGAGAAGAGAGACCCATTGCATCTTGCAAGAAATATCTTGCTTCAAAGTACGAGATGATCGGCATTGGGTTAATGCACTATTTTCTGGGATTGGATGTTTGGTAGGAGCTTGGACATATTTTCTTGGGACAGGGAAAGTATGCAGTTTATATTCTGGTGAGATTTCAAATGGAGGATAGTAGGCCAATGTCTACACCGATGGTCACCAAGTAGAAGAAGCTTCATGCTTTCGAGGGAGATTTGGTGGATCCTACTCTATACCGTCAGTGCATTGGTTCTTTGATGTATCTGGTCAACTCTTGGCCATATTTTTGTTTTGCGGTGAGCACTCACACTTAGCTGATGGCTAAGCTTAGGAGAGTGCACTGGGTAGCTGCAAAACCTGTCTTGCATTACTTTGCAAGGATAGGGGAGTATGGTCTGGACTACAAGAGGTCGGATCAAAGTAGGTTGATTAGCTTCATAGATTCAGATTGGGCAGGCAGTGTGGCAGACCGAAAGAGCAATTTCAGATGTTGTTTCAGTTTGCGCTTGACAGCAGTGTCGTGGTTTAGTCAAAAGGAAAAGTCTGTTTCTTTTAGTTTTCCAGAGGTCGAGTATATGGCAACCAATCATGCCAGTTGCGATGCATTGTGGCTTTGCAAGTTGATGGTGAATTTATTTGATCTAGAGTTGAGGCATACGATGATCTACTATGACAATCAGAGTTGCATCCAACTCTCTAAGAATCCAGTATTTCATGACCAGTCAAAGCATATTCAGATCAGGTATCATTTCATTCGAGATTATGTTCACAGAGGAGCAGTGACATTGTAGTACATTTCCACTGATGAGCAGGTTGTAGATATTCTGATGAAATCTTTGGGGAGGCACAAGTTTGTCTTCTTTAGAGACAAGTTGGGAGTGGTGTAGAACACCTTCCTCAGTAAGAGGGAGTGTTTATTTTTTAACCTAGGAAAGTGTTTCCCTAGGTGACTTTAGCCTTAGACACTTAAAAGCGAGAAATAAAGTGACCCTTGCATCAAATGACTTCAGATGAGCATTTAATGCAACTTTAGAGAATGAAGTCAGTTTTTGAAAAATTTAAGTGAGGTGAGTGAATTTAATTTTAAATGAGATTTAATGAGCATTTAATCTCATCCACTCATCTCATCTACTCTCCACCGTTGAATTAGATGAACCCTATGGTTTTCATAAAAAAAGAAAGTGAAGGAAAAATAAGTCACTTTTGCAGATTGAAGTGAACGAGAGAGCTAAGAGAGAGGAAAGTTTTTTTTCCCTAAGAAAAAGAAAATTTTGTAGCACAAAAAATCGAGGAAGAGGGCAGCTTTAGCAGGGCACGAATTTTGAGGCATAGGAGCAGCATTTATTGCAGTTGTCCATACTGTACAGATTTCATATAGGGTACATTTTTTGAGGAAGAAATTGGGGCATAGTATTCGAGGTAGATTCTGGGCACATTTCCTGAGGTAGAGTTTAGCACGGTTTTCGAGGCAATGGTTGTAGGCATGAATCCCAAGGTATTTTCCAGCAGCACGATTTTTGAGACAGGTCATATAGCTTGTATAGCAGGCTGTCATACAGTCCTTACAACATCACGTTTTTTGAGGCACCTTCAGCAAAATTTATGAGTTTGATTTTTTACTGTTGGCACGAAAAACAAGGAAAAAATTTTCTCTTTCTGGTTGAGATATGTTGGTCTAAAAATTTATGAGTTCTGTTGTAAAAATTTCCTGAAAATATAAATCTCTCTCTCCTAAGAGGTTTTCCCCTTGTGGGTTTTTCCTGGGCAAGTTTGCCAAAAATTCTTCAGTCTGAAATTTCATGGAGTGCATACAATATTTTATTTTCTGTCATTAAATTTGAGTTACGATAGTGTTTTTATCAGTTTGAAATTTTGTGGAATTTCCATCCTTATTTATTTATGGGTTGGGCATTAACATTTATTTCTGGGTTGGGCATTAAACATAGATCAATTTTTGACATTTAAACCAGTGGCTGAAACTGAGAAAAACTTTCAAATATTTCCTTCAAGATTAGGTATGTCCACATTCATCTCTACTTTGAAGGGGATGATTTTATCGGAGTGGGGTCACGTCGAGGATTCTTCGGAGTTCGAAATGAATCGCATGAGAATATCGTTGAATTACGTGAACATTTCGGTCTTCTAGCAAGCTGGTTCTATTTATATGATTTGCTCTATCTCATTAATTGCATGTCTATTGTCTGCTTCTTCAACCATCTTTTCTGAAGTTGAAGGAAGTGTTTTCTTGTGTTGTTGAGTTTGCGACCATGTTTGAACATGCATAAGTTAAATAACTTCGATGTAAGTGCTTATATAAATTATGCATTGGAACAAGATATGATACCAATGATCCAGGTGGTGCCTAGGTGCACACTGGGGACAACAGTCGACTGAATGAGTCAAGCACTATTATGGCAGAAGCATAGAAAAAGAATAAGTAAAGAAGGAAATTCACTATATCGACAAAAAGTATGCACATAAACAATATGCAAGAATTCGAACCAATTTCTACTAATACTTCTTTTCAATGAAAGATGGATCAATATGATTGATTGAATTTATACTACAATAGTGTACATGTTTACATAGAATGTTGAGATGCTTGGGTGTTATGTTTAGTTACAAAAGAAGTTATAATGGTTCGAAAGTTCAACCGTCACAGATGACTAGAAGAAAAAATACACTATGTCGATGTTCGATAACCATCGATGTCGCCAACGCATGTGGAGAAGTTATATGCTAAGCGTGAAACCTATTGAGGTTCTCGAATTCGGTTGTGTGAATGTTCAGACTTGTCGAACCTGATGTTGAACTTGTCGAAACAATCGAAGTAGTCGAAGTGCTAGAGTTTGTCAAAGTTCTACAACATGCCAACTATTGGTTGGATCACTAAGAACTTAGAAACACCAAGCCTAGTTACAATATTGGTCTTAAGGAACGAAATCAGCTGATTTGTGTTAACTACTTGAAGTGGAACTGCTACTAACCATATTGTAAAGTAATTTGTAGTAGTAAAGATATATTTATGTTGCATGAAAGAAAAAGGGTTAATTGGATCGATAATTTCTAAACCTCGCTATTGTAATGCATTAACAATAATAACTAGCTGAAGAGGATAAGCGACCTTTTTAACTCTTCCATAAGGTTTCTAATAGAATTCACATTTTAGAGAAAAGGCATAAGCTTATTTAAACAACGTCGACCAGTAATAACCAATCCTTAAAATCTTATGAGATGTGGTTTATTTTCTGAAATGTCCACCAACAGGTTCTGCATGCAGTTCCTATAATATTTTGTCAACTTTTTCTCTTTCCACAAAATGCAAGGAAACTCCATCATAAATTCTCCTAAAAAGAATGTTTCCAATCAATTTATATGGAGCATCTGTTAATATAATAACTCTCCTCTGTTTGGATTCTAAATTTTCACGGGTATATCCATGTGTTAGAAACAAAATTATATCATTATACCATGAATTAGGAAATGTAGGAATAAAACAAATATAATCTTCAACATAAGATGCTTCATTGATCCATTCAAATTTCATTTTCTGTGATTCAATAGACTGTGTGAATAATTGACGCAACCTTTGTCCTCTAACAATCTTGGAGGGATTTATTTCCAAGTCGTATTCTTGTAGCACTTTCATCCAATGGGATCTTTTCTCCCCTAATTGTTTTTGAACCAATAAACTCTTGACCACGATATAAGGAACTATTATTTTGGTTCTATAATTGAGAAGCTAAGTCCTGTAATGTTTAACAACCTTATAAATAACATATGCTTTCTTGTCGACTTCTAGATAATTAAACTTCGTTCCTTTGAGTCTAGAGCTCATGAAATATATAGGAATCTCATCTACCTTAGAATTTTGTTGTGTTAAAACTGTAACATAAGATAAATCATAAGAAAAAGTAATCATTCAAAAAATATGGGGACATCAACTAGGAGTGTATTCAATAGCCCGCCTTATTTTAACAAAAGAATCCTTTTGGACAATATTCCATTTAAAAACTACATCTTTTTTAATCATATCCTATAAAGCTTTAACAATCTTAGTGAAACTAGTGTAATGCCCCCATTTTTGTAGCACTATTGTTCACCACTAGGCCCATTAGATTCCGATAGGTTGAGTGGAATTAAATTAACAAGGAGTTAAATTTTAGCCTTAGTTATTTTATGTAATTAAATAAATTTGAAAGGATGATGGTGGACCACAAGTTTGGAATAATTAAATTTCTAATTATTATTTATGACTTGTAATTTGTCTTGGTGGCTCAAGAGAGTGGTATATAAGATGAGGATAAGGTAGATGATTTGTCTCATATTGTAACATATTTCATTTTAATATCCAAAACACTAGTCATTACAAAATATCACAATATTAACTTTACTCATAGAAAACAATTAAAGAGCATAATAGATCGAGATTGAGCAGACAAGCATAACATATAAAATTTACGGGCCAAAAAATACTTGTTTATTATAGTAAATGGAATTCATTAGCTCAGAGATATATGACCCTACAATCATTGTGTAATTACCTATTGAATCATAAACAAAATCTAGAAGCAAAACCCAAATACCCAAAATCCAGATACATAAACCTATACTGCAGATTTCACTGTCTTTGTCTTTGGCTGCTCTGCTTTTGATATTTTCACATCTCTTTCTTTTTTCCTCCTCTTTCACTTACCCTCTGTTTCGTTTTTATATTTACTAGGGGGTCCAAAACGACTATGGCCATTAACAACTTTCCACAACTCACACTTACTCTCTCTTCTATGGTCCTTTCCTTTTCCACATTTTTCGGTCTTCTGCAAAAAACAAGGATCCAACATTATTATTCATAGCTCTATATTCAATAAACATCCTCAAATTACCATCCTTCTTGGGTAAGTACTATGATAATAGGTGACCCGCAAGGTAAGTTCTTGGTCATATTACTCCCCACTCCAATAGTTACTACAACTACTTCTTCACTTCTTCTACTTCTAGAACATATTGTCTAGATAGTCTATTGTTCAACAATGGATAATATGACAATAGTTGTATCTTGTGCTCCATTTCCCTCTAATGAGGTAGCCCCGCCTATGCTCCTAGAACACTTGTTTCTATGCATGCAAAAGTTTCTCTAATTGGTGGCATAGCCACTTTCAAACAATAGTAGTTCCCTTATGAGACCTCTTCCCTAAATATGGCTACATTGTAGCATTTGAAAAACTATTTTTGAAGCACTTATGACCCATGAATTCTAACCTGCTTCTAAAACTACACTAGGTGGTAGTTTGAGCACAACTTCTCATAAGCATTTAAGAATTCCAGCTAAGTTGCACACAATCCTTGCCACATGCATTCCATGTAATCTACCATCAACCACGTGCACATGAAAATTATGTTGCTAGCTCAAATGTCTTCGAAATTTATTATAGCACTGATTTCCTAAATCCTTCTAAGCTAGAGGGTGGTTCTTCTCCTATTTCTTTCATATAGTTTGTTGTTCTTAACTTTTCTACTCGTGTTGTTTCTACCTTTGACTAAAACCATGCAAACTTAGAAAATAAATCAAACAGAAAATGACATGTTTATTTAATATTTATTGAATACAAAGATCATAAAAATAGACATATCAATTCTCAGGTTCTCTATAATTATTTGATCTTATCCTGTAATTACTAAAGTTTGAAATTACATCATTATTTTTATACATTGCATTTAGTGTCATTTATCATGTTGATGGTTATTAACATCTATGAAAATCAACTTCCTTGACTTTATGGGACCAATTTTTCAAGCTAAGACCATCTAAAGCCTTAGATTTGAAGTTTGTCCACACACCCTTCATCCATCCTTCCAAGTTAGCTAACTTGCTTGTAGCGATTTTACTGCCACATGTCATTTTCATATTCATTTAATATATGAAGAAAAATTGTGACATTAAAGTTCAAAAGAAATTTTAAATTATTTATTTTTATTTATCTTCTTCCATTTTGTATTGCTAAAAAAAAATATTCTTAACCAAGAGTATTTGCTGATATCTAAATATAAGCATGACTATATTTTTATTAAAGCAATAACATGCATATATTGAATTTGCACTAATCTTTAAAAATCAAATAAATAAGTAAAAAGGTTAGCTTGATAACAAAAGTATGTTTTTAGCCATGATTGTGTCAAATATGTCCATTCGACATTCCAAATGGTGTAAGCTAAAATGTTGTACATTTTGGACTATTTTTCCAGTGATTTTTTCAATTGGAATCTAGCTTACATTGTTGAGATTGTTGAAATTGTAGATATATGTTGTTGGAATTGCACAATATGGGTGTATAGGGGTTTTTGAGGGTGACGAATCTATTTTTACAATAAAAATGCAATTGAACAATGGAAAAGCACAATTTCAACAAAGATTCTATCATCGAATTTTGACAAAAGTGGTTGGGAAAGTCCAAAACATATAATAATTAGCCAACTCTATTTCATAACTTTTAGCAATGCACTTGTCATAATTGTTACTACATGGCTAACACATGGAAGGAAAATAGTTGTGGATCCATCAACTAGCTCCTGTCCTTGTTCATCATTATAGCTATTGTTGTGGATTTTAGTAGTAGCAACATCACTTTTCTTTTAAATTCTCAAATGCAAACAAATTACAAGAAGAAACAAGCTTCTTTGCATTTGGGTCGATAAAGAATATTGGGTCGATAAAGATTGTTTTCAGTTTCTTCAAAGTGAGTTTTTTGCAGGGGAGCCCAATATAATGCAATGGGAGCACGCGAGCAGCCCAAATTGACAATGTGCATGCACCTCCTTGATGCGTGCACGCGCTCCTGCTTTTGTAGTGGCGAACCTCCATGTCGGATTGTCGGCGTGGGAAATATGCGCACATGCATGTGGAAGCGCTCATGTGCCTATGTGCACACACGCATGTGGACACATGCACATGTTGGGCGTGATCGAAAACAGGGACATGCACACATCCCTGTGTTTAAAAGAACAAAACAATACAGTGGGCATTGTTTTTTGTTTTATAGCAACTCGCGAGCGTGCAAGGAGGAGACAACGATCCCCATGAAGATGAAATCAACCCCCAAGGAGCCCAAAGGACTTGTGAAAATTGCCTAAAATGACATTGGAGCAAGGTAAATATAGTAGGAATGCAATTTTTCTTGTTTATTTCATTGTTTTTAAAATAAAATACAAAATTAAAAAAAATTGAAAATCAATTGAAATGGGAAAATTTTGATACTACAGGTACAAATTACCTAACAACAATCACAAATACCAATGAACCATACCAATAAAGGAATGAAACAAACCAAACAGAGGACCCAAACCCCGAATTAAATGAAGAAAACCCCAAAGATGAATTACACGGGGATTTAAACCAATTAAGAATTTTGAGTGATCAACTGAAGAACACCAGGGAACCCTCTCGGGTTTCCCTCGCCACATCAATACAAAAAATAATAGAATCTATCAACATTGCCCATAGTGAGATAACCAGTTTGAGTGAATATAGGGCTCGAATGAGAGAGCATTATAGCACTAGAATATCCAAAGAGGATATAAAACACTTGAATATCACAAAAGCTCAATTCTGGAGCAAATTTACAGATCCTAAAACAAGACAGCCTCCATATGTGAGAAAGAGGCGAGTTTGCATGGATTGGTGTAATTACCAACCATGGAGAGAAAATTGAAGGAAGATATGGTTCATGGTTTTCGACAAGCCTCCATGCAACAATGTCGAGGTCCCATGGTATTTTATCAGGAAACTGTGAGCTGAGTCATGTGTTAGGGTTCAATCTAAACTACTTCAACATCATCGAGTTCCAAGGCGTCAGTTTTGGCTCAGCCCAAGATCGACCTCACGCCCACCAAAACCCACTTAGAGGACCTCCTACACCTAGGCGAGAGCCAAACCCACCTCCTCAACCCCCTGGGTTAGGTAGCGGGATAGATGAGATCCATGAGTCGGTTCAACATGCCACATGACACCTTCTCAGGCATACCACATTTGTGGCTATGTCCTTTCAGAGCGAGTAGGACCCCCCTGAGAGACACACTTCTGCACGGTCTACTGGTGATGAGCGAGGGAGAGCAGATACAGGTGGTAGCCAAGTGGATCCATCTAGCTCAACAAGACTAGTGCCACATCGTTGTTCTCATTGTGGGCATCCATGCTAGGTTCCCATGCAGGAGCATGACACATAGAGCTACCTACACTAGGTTAGTTATTGTTTTATTTAATGTCATAATTTCTAATAAATTTAACTTAGAATCAGATGTTGATGACTTGATTTTTTTTAATGTATAGCTATTCAGTTCCGAGTCTCCAACACACGGGTGGGAGGATGTTGGTTCCTTGAACCTAGATGGAGCCATGGTAGCTGTAGAGGAGATCGCGGCACCATACACACAGGTAGTTTTCTTTCAGTAATTAAATTTAATGTTAGTAGTTAATCTTGTCATCCAGGATATGTGTCTCTCTTGTAATTTGTTTTAATATTTTCATCGTGTTTATTGTCTATTGTTATTGCTCCGCGATCTAGTTTTTTCTAACAAGGTCATGAGAGAAAAAAAATATTCTACCACACTATCTTAAAATTCATTCAATTCCTTCAAAAATGGATGAAATGTTCTCTTACCTTAATTGGTAACAAGATAGGAAGTATGTTTGACATTGGTGAAAAATTGAGGGACCTAGAAAAAACTTATGTGGAAAACATTTACGTGGAGATGCACTTACATGTAGATGCACCAAGAGGGTGGGTTAGATAATTAAATTGGTAATTAATGAATTGGGTCTTAGTTGTATTGTCAAGAATTGAATATGTGAAAATAACCATTATCTGCTCAATATGCTACCTCTAATAGAAACTTAGAAGAAAATGTACTAAGAAGGGTATTCTCAATTAGGATACCTTAAAAAGTTAGGTTTGAAATAGGAGGAGAAGAGAACTCATAGCCATGTCAACTCTCTAGACCAGAAAGGAAATGAAGCATAAGCAAGGTTTACTAGGGCTAACTAGTCAACTAATTCGTATAAAAGGAAACTTTAGCATCAATAATGGATACAATTTTCAAAGATATAGTTAGGGAAAATATGACAAACACTTAGGGCCCTACAAATCATCCATCCTTTGATATTGCACAAGACAAGCATATGATTTTTGAATATCATTTCAAGGATCGACGAGAAAGTCTAAGGAGTAAGCCCATAAACTTTATGGATATTCTCTAAAATAGAGAAAAATGTAACATCCCTCAAAATCATAAATTAAAATAAAAATTATTATGCAAGTTTGGGACTAATATTATCACTATCATATCATTGATGTTATGTCGCTTGATTGATTTGTGACTTCTAATGTATCACTACATTAGTTCTTGTCAATCATCGCATATTTATTTAAACTGTCGTCCCATATTTAGTAATTGAATATAAATATTTTTGTGCAAATGAATAGGTGTCCACAGGATTGAGTGACCAGCCATCCCCACTAGGGATCAACAGATCCCCTCGTGAGCAAGTATCTTGTAATAAAGTATAAATTTAATTTCAGTTTTGATGGATTAGATTTGTATAGTTATATTTTTTATGTACTAATACACAATGCCATGAATATGTATGTGGGTCCCACTACATAGGCACATCGATGTCACTATCTCTCCATCGACTGCCTTTTTCCCACCATATACGCCAGGTGTATCCCCTCGAATACATGTCCCTTTCCCTGCATCCCTCCCCACCCTGTTCCATCCATCCCTTGCCTCCCACCCACCACCACACTTCCATCCAATTCCCCCTGCCCCACCCATCCACCCCCTCCCTTGCAGTTTCCCATGTTTCCACCATCCCCAATTCGACCACATTACACCATCCATACACATTCACCCATCCCTCCACCCCATCCTAGATCTCATCCCCCTACCCCATATTCCCCCACCACCCTCATTTCCTCTTCTAGGGTGGCTGGTTTCATTCTACAGCCAGTTGGCGTTTATCACCGTACATCACCACTTCGCCAACTCCAGTCCACGCCCTCTCCCACCATGCCCCTAGTGTTGTAGCCAATGTCGATGTGAATACATCCTCCTTTATGCCATCCACCCCAACATCAGAGAAGGTTGAACAACCCACTGCTCCACCTGCCACCCCTGAGGACCAGCTGATTGCTCCACCTACTAGACCCCAGGACCAGCCTGTTGTTTTCATGGTGAGATTGATTAGTTTATGAAAATCTCATGCAATATTAATGAAAATTAACATAGCAGTAAATTGTATGAGTTATCTTAATGTTTAAATGTTGCAGGGTGGCATTGCCAAGAGACTTGGATCACAGAGGAGGGTAGCCCGCTCACCACTTACGATCTCTTCTCAGGTGAGCTATTTAAAATTTGAAAACATAATTTTTATATTTAAATTGTGTTTTATACTTGTATAATTTCATGTAGGATTTGGCATTTTATTGTTGTCATTTCAGAGCCCAAGGGGAGGTGGTCGAAGCAGCTAAAAGAACCAAGCTTCCTCTAGCTTGAAGAAGAGGAAGATCGATTTTGGAGTTGCACTTGGGAGCTCCAAGGGTGGGCATGGGGATTGAGAGACCCTCCTATGTACACTAGCCATGATGTGGTATTTTGGCATGAGTTGCCATATTTTGTATAGGGCACGAGTTGCCATATTTTGTATATAGTACGAGTTTCCATTGTATAGACACTGGGAACAATGTTCTATTTTTCAGTACTAGTGTATATGATTGGAAATTTTTGTATATTAATATATCATTTTGTACTTCTTTATATTACTTTGCCTTTTATTATAGATTTGCATACGTTACGTTGAATGCAGTAGTAGTTTACAGTGGATGCACTTGCAATACTTATTGTTGATGAAGCAATAAAGTTTGTATGTTCACAATAAAATGCATAAAAAATTTAACACTATAGTTTAGTTAACAAAAAATACACAAATGCATAAACGTGTACAATAACAATGATATTTGAACTCTATCTCCTATAGAACCCTAACTCATATTGAACCAACATACTAACACCTATAGTCTTATTCATTGTCCAAATTGCAATAGAAAGCACTTGTTTTCCTTTGGTATTTACATAGTAATTATTGTCTCATTTGGCCTTCTACTCCATTTTCTAACCTTGACTAACCCTAGGACTATCTATCAAACTAGACTGTAATACTACCTATTAGGCAACATTAGACACACCTAAACCATTCTATTCTATCCTAACCCTTGATAAAACCCTTTCCCTAGACTCCTACCTTTCCCTCTCTCTAAAGCAAGGCTTATTCCTTTCATTTCCACACTACTTAGATCCCCACGGCTCTCCCTATATCTCTGACTGTAATATCCATTTTGGAAATCCCTAGAACACCACTAACTCACTTCCTTGCCTTCCTATCTTACCCACTCACTAACGCCTCACCTCAATAACTTGGCAAAATACTAGAAAAGGCCTTGAATTGCTTGCAAGTTATTGTGTCATCAAAATCCAAGTGAATATACTTCTTATCATTCCTAGTTGACTGGAAATTACATCTTGGACTGTCATAAGACATTTTACTTGAATTGAAATTACATCTTGGACTATCATAAGACATTTGACTTGAATGGAAATTACATATTGGACTGTCATAAGAAATTTTACTTAACTATAAATTTGATTTGGTTTAAGAGTCCCATTAGCTTGGAAACCCTAACCCTAACTCAAGTTTAAAGGTTAGCATGCATAACCTAGGATTTATAATCAATGAGAAAACCCTAACAGGTAATATCCTATTTAGGGAAGCCCTGATAGCCTTCTTACCGACCTATCATATCCTAAGGTCACGTCCTTGCCTTCCTATCTTACCCACTCACTTCCTATCTTGTCATCCCTATTGATACTTCCTTTGGTAGCGACATGTTCTCTTTGTTTTCCATGCATAACCAATGCTAGACGCTACCCAATCATAAAGATAATATAAGCTAAAATTCAAATATCCACACTATAATTGTTTTCCTCGTTAGGGTTTATAAACCCTAATCATCTTTCATCATAGAAGCACATGGCATTTTAGGAAAGTCTGGCTAGGGTTAGCATTTTAGGCAAGTCTACCATGTAACTATTCATCAATTACAATAGTGTTAGCTAGGGTTTAGGATAAAAAATAAATTCAATTCATAACCTAGGGTTTAATTCAATTGTAACAATTTGATAATTTGAGTATTGTTGATTCACCTCCTAAACTTCTCTAAAAATCTTCCTAGCTATCCTCTTTACAATTCTTATATATACCTTAAAGCACCCTAACCATACACTACCTAAATTCTTGTTGGTTGAAAATAATACATCATAAATCAGCTACCTAAACCTCATCATTACCCTCTCATCTCAGGTCCTAAACCATCCTAGACTACCCTAGAACCTAACCTTGCCATATTTACCTCAAACTACAAATTCTAAGTTTAAATCATTTATTTACTACTGCTTTTTAAACAAAATCTGAATTTTGTTAAAATGCTTATTGCTTATTATGAAGGTGCATTGATTGGACATAAAGGGTAAATCATAAGTCCATCGAATATCATACATTGGTGCTTGAAAATTGCTACAAAACATGTACAAATGTGAACTCTATAATTATGATTTCAATTGACAATGGGATTAAATTTTTCACATAAGTATCTTCATTTTTCCCTCCTTAAATTCTGAGTTTTGGAGCTAATTTCACACAATGGTATTTTCATTTGTGTACATATGAAATAGTAAGTAGTTCATATTAATCCCAATAAAATTATTTCATGTATGTGCATAACCTAGGTATAGGGACTTTTGGTTTCTACTTAAATGATACTAACCAATCTAATGATATATACCTAAAGAGGTCATAAAACCCTAGCTCCATCTCATAACTTGTGAACCCTAGTTATAATATGAAATTTGTAGTTCATGAAACCCTAGTTGGTTTTCAATTTGTAAGTGTAGCCTAGGGCTATATGGCATTTTGTTTTCTACTTAAATGATACTAACCAATCTAATTTGATCTTAAAACCTAAAGACTTCATAAAACCCTAGTTTGTAGTTCCATGTCTCAATTCGTGAACCCTAGTTTTATTATGCAGGTTAGTTGCTTATATTTTAGTATACAAATAATATAACCTGTGATCTCTAGACACATATTGTTTTCTTAATGCTGCAACATGTGCTTTCTTAGTGATATCTAGACACATTGGGCCATGAAAACATGAGGGAGAGGGTCATTTTCAACCCAAGTTATAGCATTCAATTGTAGTTCATGAAACCCTACCAACTACTATAAGATACCATAACATAATAACATCATACCATTCTAACATACCATACCATACTAGCATACCATACCATACCCTACAATACTAACATCATAGTACATACCCTATGATACTAACAACATACCATGTACTAACATACCATACCATACCATACTAAAATATAACATACCATACCATTCTAGTTCCATCTCATAACTTGTAAAGAGGTCATAAAACCCTACTTCCATCTCATAACTTCTCAACCCTAGTTATAGCATGCAATTGTAGTTCATGAAACTATAGCTCATGCAATTGTAGTTCATGAAACCCTAGTATGAAATTGTAGTTCACTAAACCCTAGTATGCAAGTCTCAATGAGATTGCAGTTCATGAAACCCTAGCATGGAATGGTAGTTCATGAAACCGTAGGTGTGTTTCTCTTTTCCATCTCATAACTTGTAAAGAGTTCATAAATCCATATTTCCATCTCATAACTTGTAAAGAGTTCATAAATCCATATTTCCATCTCATAACTTCTCAACCCTAGTTATAGCATGCAATTTGTAGTTCATGAAACCCTAGTTGCTTTAGGATTTGAACATGTACATGTGTTTCTACTTCCATCTCATATATTTTAAAGAGGTCTCAAAACCCTAGTTCCATCTCATAAATTCTCAACAATAGTTATAGCATGCAATTGTAGTTCACAAAACCCTAGCCGGTTTTCAATTTGTACATGTACATGTGTTTCTACTTCCATCTTGTAGCTTTTAAAGAGGTCACAAAACTCTAGTTCCATCTCATAACTTCTCAACTCTAGTTATAGCATGCAATTGTAGTTCACAAAACCCTAGTTGGTTTTCAAATTGTACATGTACATGTGTTTCAACTTCCACCTCATAACTTGTAAAGAGTTAATAAATCCATATTTCCATCTCATAACTTCTCAACCCTAGTTATAGCATGAAAGTTTTAATTCATGAAACCCTAGTTGGTTTATATTTATACATCTACATGTGTTTCTACCTCCATCTCATAGCTTTTAAAGAGGTCACAAAACCCTACACTAGTACAAGTGATCAATTTTACCACGGCAAAATGTGGCAATATCCACGGAAAAGCATGGATATTGCCACGTCTAAGTGTTTTTTTTCCATGGAAACAATTCCGTCGCAATAGAGACGACCCCTAATTTGCGTTGCAAGAGTGACAATGTTCTATATTTCATTAGATGTCTAATCCGTCGCTATATCCATGCCTGGCCGTCTCTGTATCCACGCTTGGCCGTCTCTGATCCACGCCCGGCCGTCGCTGTATCCACGCTCTGTATAAGGTTTTTTTTTTAAAATGCAAACCCAGGAATAAGACATCGCTATAGCCACGCCTTATCGTCTCTGTATCCACGCCTTGCCGTCTCTGTATCCATGCCTGTCCATCGCTGTATCCACGCTTTGTATAAGTTTTTTTTTTTAAATGCAAACCCCAGTAATAGCGACGGGGATGCTATACCTGCGACGGGAAGACTAGGCAAAGTTCCATGTCATGCCATTTATAAATGTAGACTAGCCATCTCAACAAAGAATGCCAATATTTGGCAACAATATGGTCAATGCCCATTTGGATTCTCCCTGAAGAGTTGATAAACTTTGGTGCAAATACTACTCACATCAAAACATAAAAATAGTATTTCAATCATATGGAGAATTGATATTGAACTAGTCATCAGCCCATCGAACACGATGTTTTGATGCAAGATAGTATGCACCAACTGGACCTCTGCCTCCAAATTCATAAAGCTCTGGTGCAACTTTATTATTTTCAATTTCATAGAGCAGTGGGGTTAGAATACTCCATGCTGCCTCTAGTTCATCGCTGCACATGAAGAGGTGGTTGTCTCCATCAATGACACCCAATATCAGATGCTCATATGAATCTGTAACCTCGAAATTATACCTGCAAAGGTCCAACATGAATGAATTGAATCACAACTTTAAAACAAGACAGAAATCTTCTGTATCAAGCAAATGTCAATTTTACAGCTGAATGGAGACCCAATTCACAGGTCTACTGGGAGAAAAATAGCATTATAAAAATACAATCTTCAGGCATCCTTGAAAGAAATGAAATAAAGTAGGTAGAAAAGAAAGAGGACATTACTTATCTTTGTAGAACAAATTTAACTCTGAAGAATCCAATTGTAATCCTAGCCCAGGAACCTTGTTGTTGATCTTCAGAAGAATCACTTCATCTGGTTGCTCTTGAAGTATTAACTCATTAGTAGCAAGGTCAATGCTGTGACCATTATATTCACGATACAAATTACCTGGAACATGGTGGAATTGGATGTGTATCTCTACCCTATCCTTACAAAACAATATTGTGCATCATGAGAAGACCTTTGTGTATATGAAATGAAAGTCTACTGATGACCAAAATAGGTCAAAGGGATTGTAAATTCCAGCATATCAAAATGGCATAAGGAGAGGGCAAAAGTCGTCTCCCAAAACTACAAAAACAATGTAAAGCTAAGAGAACAAGAAGAGAAATAAAGCCTTATATATCTAAGAGAGCCAACTATAGCTACAAACACAAGTAGAAGTAAGGTAAGCTATAAGACCTATAGATGGCAAGTACTAAGATCTCTTGAACAGAACTCTAAGAAAAGTAGGTTAAACAATTAGCAATTGATTGGCCACTTTCTTAAGTGAGACATACAAACCAATTCTGAAACAAAACTAGATAGGATGCTTGGCTTCTTAAAAATGTTCACTAGATAGAATTACAAAGAAGTTGAATGCATATGCATACCTGTGCTTTATAAGCCCCATTCCAGCTTTGATCAGAAAAGGGACTCCATCCCAGCGTGCATTATCAATATATAAAGTTGTAGCTACAAAAGTTGGAGTAAGACTGTTCAAGGGGACATCTGATTTGTCCACAAAACCTAGCTTCGCATCTTTCAAAACTCTTGCTTTAAACTGACCAAGAATAACATCTTCCAGATGGAGCTTTCTCATTGACCTTAATACCTTAACCGGTAGAGCTGACCATAAACATATAATGAATTAAAGGAGCAATAGCCTGAATGTTCAATGATCATAATCAAAATACTCAGTTCCTCAAAAATTTATCTCGCATTGACCTTTTCATTTCAAATATCTTCTCCATCAAGACCTACTAGTGGTTCCATAGCAAATAAGGCAATAGTCTGTAAAATATTATTGTGGACAATATCCTGGATGATTCCATATTTGTTAAAGTGCCTGTATAGAAAAAAAAGACTATCAATGTCTTCCAACTTGCTAGTACAAACAAAAAAGAAAAGTACCTGGTTACAATTATTTTCCTTCAAATTTAGGAGATAAAAAGTGGTCTACCAGAAAGGCAATTCAAATATTCAAGACAAAATATTTTGTGCACACTAGTCATAACAGAGTAACATAATTTCATATGCAAGCATGTCTTATAGACACTTCAACTTTAGCATTTCATCCTAATCCCAAGCAATCAACATAGCATTAGAGATAGAAACATGACCTAATGCAAAAGATGACAAAATGTAAGATAAAGTGAAGAAGAACAAGCAAAGTAGCAAAAATGTATAGACATGTTCACAAGTTTCTAAAGAGATATGGACAATTATCATCTTATCAACAATATCAGTAACAATTGAACAACCAAATAAAGATCAAACTTATGAATGAAAAGGAATGAGAAGTAAATGCATAAATGATTGTATTTGAAGATAGATAGGGTTAAGGATGAAATGATGTAATTAAAATTACACTTGCCAAAACGTAGAAGAAAAGATGAAGTGTAAAGCTAAATTTTCAATACTTAGTGACTAAGGCTTTTCCCACTGTATTTTACCCACTCTAATGGTATGTGTTTATTAAAAGGGATGAGGTTGGGTGCAAGTTTCAGGTGACTTTAGCAGAATAGACAGCCATCAAACTTGGATTTTAAGACAAAGTCTATTTTCTATATCGTATCCTTGCGATCACATCCATAGTAGCTGGAGCTACCTTGATACAACAGACTATATTTTTTTTCCAGACAGTGCCAGTCCCAAATATATTGACCATACTTTCCAGATATCATCAGTGGTACAGTTAGAGAGAGCCATTTTTTCTGATCAACAGCAGTATCCCATTATAGGACTTACTTGCAGTCAAACCCAAGTACAAATAATAGGTAGATGTAGCTCTGTCCCGCTTAATGAAACAGTGAATAAGGAAGTCTCTTGGCCCAGGCTGTAAACAAACAAGAACATGATTTTCTCACTCAAATGAACAACGCCAGTGAAATTCATTTTTGAGAATAGAACTCACAATTAGCATGAAGGTTAAGTTTATAGTTAACGAGTGCCTAAATGGCTACACTGAAAAAGCATGATAGCAGAGCCAAGTGCACACTAAACACATAGTTTTTGTGTCACAAAAAAAATAGAATACCAATGGGAATACATTATTTAGCCGAGATTAATTCATTTATTGGGCTTATAAAGAGTTTAAACTCTAATATAATGAAATTTATATTGAAACTGAGAATAAGAATAAGATGGTTTATTACAAATAAATCATTAACCCCATGTTAGAAGATCAAAACAATCTTTCTCCTGTTGCTAACTTAATGAAGAAAAAAATATTGCAAACATAAGAACACACTCTCATCTCCTTATCCCACAAGTCTCCCCAAGGGTGGAAACTGCTCTTGGCTAACCTCTTTCATAATAAAAAAAGGAATTAAATGAGCTATTTTGGATGTGAACTCATTATTTTGTTGAGTAATAGGCAAAGTCATGATCCTAGGCTAGGCCCTTTGGATATTAATTTTTCAATGTACAAGGTCACTTGTGTTAAATAAGGCCTGATTAGATCAAATAAGATAACATAATTTTATTAATGTCCATGAATGAACAAAGAAGTTGGTCTATGCAACTAAAAAGTATATTAGTAGTGATAAATAATGAGAGTGCCAACTCAATTCCTAACAGCTAAAAGCTAAAAGAGTAAGGAAAGAAGATACATATTAACATGAAATTAAAAGGCAAAAGTATATGACTATATCTATCAATACAATGTAGAGTGGCCTGCTCCACAGTCACAGTCTAAGTAGAGATAGAGGCAGAAGTGGAAGAAGGAGAAGAAGCAACATAAGGACATGCAAAGGGTGAAGAAAATAGAGGAAAATACAAGCCCCGTGTCTACTACAGAAACGGTGCCTATGATATCCTGAGAAGAATAATCAGGGCGAAGAGAGCCTACCTAGATAATCTTGGGAGGAAACTTGGAGCAATCAAATGAAACTCTCCTAATACTCGAGACCACTGGGCAAAACCTAGTGCTTGAGGAATGGCTAACAGCAATAGGTCAAGTTTCAACCAAACCTCAATCTAGAAGTGAAACAAATTATAATTTGCTTCATACTAAAATTCATTACATTTTGGGGAGGCACATATACCTCATACACTTGGACATCACATGCCAAACAAGCAAGCGCTAGACAAGGTCATTTGGGAAGTCATTTACAGAGAGCACATTCTATTACATTGGTAGATCCAAATTGTAGAATCAAACTCAAGATGCCTTCTATGCAAAGCATTTCATGAAGATGAGAGATGGTGTCATTGTCAAGCCAACGTATACACGTTGCCACTAGATGCACACCCTTAGGATCCCATCTCACACATTTTTAGGTTGGTTCTCATAGGCTTTGATTGAATGTCAAGTACCATATCCATGTAAATGGAAATTTTGCATTACAACTCAATCAATGTCCACAATATATTCATAACTGGTAGCACATACCCAGTATGTCCCAAAGGGCCTCATGACAGGCTAAGAAAGTTGGGATATATATGCATGCATGTAAACAGGCTTAAAATACTTCCAAATGTATGAATTCACAAAGTTTCTAGTATCTAACTAAGATTAACCCAACTTCCAATTTTGATCTTCTGCACATAATGGCCATCAAGTGGACAGACTAACTTTATTATTCAAATTCCTAATAGCATAATATTTAAATTTTAAACAGGCTTACCAACCAAATGGACAAGCATTTACAGATCCAAGCAAGACCATGGCTCTCACTATAGTTACTAATGAAAATAGAAATACATAAAAACTTTCAACTATCATCCAAGCAACGGAAGAACTATAAGGATTTTAACAAAACGTTGTATAAAGCTTGACTCCTTAATTTCAAAGACTGCAAATTTATGTGGATAGTGAAACAACACAATAAGAAAATTGGGAAACAAGGTAATGAAGAAACCAAGTTCAAAACAAGGAAATGGTAGGTAAAAGTTGGCCCATAAAACAGCAAACTGGGATTGCATAATGTTCACAGATAATTCACACGGGTATATTTTATGAATATATCTCATGAGTCATGACATATTATGTTACATGTACGATATTATACATACACTATTATGTTTCAGCACAGTTATACATGGATGGGGATAGTTGACGCCCACAGGAAAAGTGATAAGATCATGTAGCTTATGCCTCTGATTGAATATGAATGGTCCTGTTATTTCTGAGCTTATTTGAAATATATAGTATTTAATAACCAGAATTTGATTTTAGCTGAGACCAAACGCTTGGTTCTTCCTATTTGTCACCAAGTTCAAATTAATACTTGTCAGTTTTGAGGTGAAAGTATTTTTACGAATTCTATAGCCACAGCTTTCAGTTGATGAAAGAATGGAGGGGGCTGGTGTTTCAGATATGTCCTATGAAAAACACTTCCTTGAACATTTTCACAAAGCATGCTTTAACCTGTTACATGAACTTGTTATGAGGCATGCCTTATCCATCGAACTTGAAGAACACCTAGTAAATCAAGTTCTAAACGTAGAGGATGGGAGGTTTGCTTATACTGATGATGCTCTTGTTCTTGTAGCTCGCATTCTTATTATAAGGACATCCACAGGGTCTAGTTTGGGAGATGACTCCTTAAGACTCAAAACCTGCAAAGGCTATGCTGGTTTTATTGTTGAGAAAGTGAAAGCTACGTATTCAGGGTGCTTAAATATCCAAGAATTTTGTGCAAGTCTTCCATCCCTATTTGATTTGGAAGTTCTTCTCATGGATTTTCATTCTTCAAATGCATTTGAAAAAATCAAAATGGCAGAGAATATTTTTTCTACACTCAACAATGTAAGTTGTCCTCCAGTGTTATAAATGTGAATGAGGGAGTCACAGAAGAGCATGCAATGGCTGATCTCTTTCCTACACTGGGTTTTAATAATCATACCACCCAATTGCAGTTACTGGGGAGGGTATTACCTCTCCTACTGCTTACCGATAGAGTTCATCAAACAAATCCTCCTGAATGTCATCCTCTAAAACATCTTTATTTAGATCCTCCTCTAATCCAACATCTCTATCTACCATAATTATATGTACATCGATACAAAGCAGGAATTTTAATCAGGCATCAAAACCCAGACCAAGGTCGGTAAATTTTCAGTTATTTTGCCCTTAAATTGGAGAAATTTGTTGGGGAAGTGGCCAGTCAAGCCTTGATCACTGTCAGGTAAAATAGGGAAAAAGTCAATGAAGACTTGGTTCACTGATGAGGTTGACAGAGGGTTGAGTCAACGACAAGGTTTCATTCTTGGTCTGATCTGCCCCACTTAAGTGGTATGTTAAGAAGATGAGATGTGGTGACAGAGGGCTATAAAATTTTGTTATTTTTCCCTTAAATTAAAGTAAGTAGCCAAAGGGGCCTTTGGTTTACTAATGAAACCGACTGAGTGTTGATCATCCACTATATTTTATTCATTAGATCTACCCAATCAAAAGGCCTCTTAAAAAGAGATGATGATGCCGGTTGCAAGGGAAGAATTGGAAGTTGAGATTGTTGAGTCATCTACCAGGTTCTATTCTTTATATAATCTGCCCTACTAAAATGGCCATTTAAAAAGAAAAGGCTAGTTGCAGGGAGAGATTTGGAAGTTGAGGAAGTTTCTGCTTTACACTGCAAGCCATGGGAATATATTTTCAGATTTGGAAGAGAACAAACACATCAATTTTAAAAGAGAAATAGTTTGAAAAATAAATGAGAAGAAAAACTGACCATCTACAGGTGAAATTGGCTCCACGGGAGGCTCGTGCAAGGTTTTGGGATTCTCTCCTCTGTCGACCCTTTCTCTTAGCTCTCGGAGGCAGTTCTGGTAAGACCCAGATAAAAAGCACAATTAATAAATACAAATAGTCGGTAGTCAAGGAGTTATGGAAAAATGAGAAAGAATAACAAATTCAGGCATACCCTAACGCATTTAGTCGAGCTGACCTTCTCGACTCTATCAATGAAATACTAGAAAGAGACGGAAGGCAGCAGGTGGGAGTGCCACTAAATGAACGCCTCCATCAGGTTACCCAGATCACTCACCTACCAAGAAATGTGAATCCAACCACATTGGAAGAAACAAAATGAAATGGAGACCAAAAGCGAATTCCTAAACCAATTAAAAAAAAGGGAGGAGAATGGACCTCGTGACCGAGGCCCTTGAGGTGAAGCATGTGGGGGATGTGCTCAAGAACATAACCGAGGCCGTCGTTGGAGAGGAGGATATCGACAGTGAGCTTCAGACAGGTGCGAGGCAGTTTTTTCACCTTGGGAGCTTCGGTCGAGGGGGTCTCTTGCTGCTACTGCTTTCCTCCTACTGCTGAGGAGGAGGAGGGGGGAAATTGGGGGGATTAGATGTAGTTGGAGAAAATGTGCAGTCCCGAGACCAATGACCTGACCTTCCACACTTGTAACACCCTGTTGGTGCCGTCGCCGATGAGCCATTGTTAGTCTTCATCTTCTTCTCCATTTCAATTCCAATTCTGATTTCATTCCCGGCCTCTGCTCTCACTCACTCACTCAACCTACGGATCAACCATTAGGTCTCCATTTCCATTTTCCCTCTTCTCTTTAAGCGGGAAACCTTTTGCCACAAAATTATGATTATTAACAAAAAAAACATCATTATTTATTATAATAATAATAATAATAATATAAATAAGGGGCAAAACTCTTGGATTTTTATTGCATCTATTAAGGAATGCGTGAAATTGAATGTTAGAGAACCTTAAAAATGGTTGTAAAGCCTTATACTTTGCAAAATATGTATAGAAATATGATGGAAAATGTCTTTAGAATATGTATGTTTATCAAATATGTATGGGTATTTGTATAGCAAGATTGCATATTCATAGGGATTTTTCTTAGTCGAGCAAACATGGTATGTGGAAGGACGACAAATTATGGAGGGCATAATTTTTTCTCATTAGACAATATATTCACTAAAAACCTCTAAGGAGCTGGGCATGTCATTGAAATTGGACATGTCCAAAGTCTTTGATAAAATATATTGTCATTATATTCACTAGGTTTTGCTAGCATTTTCTCAACATGTTGGATGAATTGTATCTTCTCTCTAATGTCCTATGTTTCCTTTCCCATATTGGTCAATGGATCTTCTTTAATGTAAACTTTCACTCCTTTGCAAGGTATAAAGCAAGGGGGTCCCCTATCCCATTTAATTTTTATCTGTATGGTTGAAGGATTAGGATGAAGAGACAAAGCTAT